>VXBX01008995.1:305444-368022 GCA_013400415.1 Scytalopus superciliaris
AAAAAAAAAAAAAAGCGTTTGCCATTTGCTTTTCCTGCTCATTTCTAGGCAGTAGAAGGAGAGGAAGTCACGTAGGAGCAGTTACAACAGCTAAGGACCGTCTGCTTTGCTCCTTCACCCGAAATCCTGTTAAGGCTGAGGGCAAAAGCATCTGTGAAGCACAGCTCTTGCTGTGGCCAATTCATGCCTGAAGCACTGGCGACTCTTTCAAAATCATTGCTAGTCTCATGTGACTATGTCCTGGAAATGACCCAAGGAGGAAAAGCCTTGTGGGTCCTTGCCAAAACTCCTGTGTCATGTTTTTTTTACACAATGTTAGAAATAAAGTACATAAGTGAGAAAAATGAAATAATTGAAGCAGTCTGAGTTTGGAAGAGAACTGTCAGGAAGCTGGAGCAGCTGACTTTAGTACTTTCAAATGTTCCTGGAAGCCAACTGTGCTAAAAAAATGTAATACTGGAAATGGTGCCATCTTCTCAACTGCTAAATGGCAGGCTCAAAGGTGCAGGGGACTTACAAGAGATTCCTTTGGGATAACTAAAGGGAAAGCAAACTTCACTTCAAATTCTCTCAAAACATTCAAGACTTCCATAATCCATGGAAGGAAGAGACTTTGAAAAGGTATATTTTCTGTCCAAGAAGCCAGCTATCAGGCCAGACAGCTGAACATTAGATGTCAGAGTTATCCAGTAAAGGTATCGTTAAATGTGAACAGTTCAGCTAAGTTAACATACAACCTAAGGAATACTGGGCAGCCCTGTAATTCTCTCATTTTAATGGCCTTTAACTGCCAGACACAGCAAAGACCACAAGGAGAAAGTAAACGTACCACCAACTTAGCCAGTGTTACCTGAGGCCTGGAGCATGAAGTAGCCATGGAAGTAAAGACTTGAAGAGTGAATGTTATTGCATCTTTGTTGCATCTTTTCGTGTATCAGGTGCTTTCCCAGCAGAAAATGTAGAGAAGCACAAGAAGCAAGAGTTAGTCTTTTCCAGGGGTGGCTGGGGATGCCCATGTGCTGTCACAGCGTTCCCTGTTTCACAGTTACAAATGACCTGCTATAGCACAAAGTGTTTTATGACCTGTTTGATTACTTTTCCACAAAATGCCAACACTGTCAAGGACTAAGGAAGCCCTGTACCTAGGGTTTAGCTTTTTATTTTTATTTGCAATGTGTCCACTGGCAGCAATTCTGGTTTGAAATGAAAAAGAGATTTGTCCTGGAAGGGGAAACCATTTATCGTCACACGGCACAGGGTTTCACAATGTGTGGAATGTCATCATCTATGTACCATCCAGCTTTCTTCACCCTCTCCATGATGATGGAGGTCCTGCCAACTTGCCCTGAATAAGTCAGAGACCATAATGAGGTTTTCAGAGGCATAGCTGGAGCCTATAGTTCTTTCCAGACATTTCTGTAGATATTTTAAGGGCAATCTAGACACATACATACTTGTCATGAGCTCTGTGCAGACTTGAAGATGAAAGATACAATTTAAAGGTCAGTATTTGAAAGTAGATGTATAGACTGTAAATAAGTACTTGAGAGGTCTTTGCAAATTTTTCTTTGTGTTCATAGAATCATAAAATGGTTTGGTTTGGAAGGGTCCTTAACAATCACCTAGTTCCAATTCTGCTGCCACAGGAAGGGACACCTTCCACTAGACCAGATTCTGTACTCTTGGGAATGTTTCTCTGCAGGGCTAAGAGCTGGACTTGCTGATTCCTGTGGGTCCCTTCCAATTCAGCATATTCTGTGATACTCTGATTCAAGTTGCTCAAAGCCCCATCCAGCCTGGCCTTGGCCACTTCCAGAAATGGAACACCCCCAACTTCTCTGTTTCCTAAAGGAGGTGATATGCATTGAAAATTGCCTCTTGTCTCCTGTCTGGCAAACAGGACTATGAGAAAGCTCAGTGTTTTTCACTGGTGAACTAAAGATACTGTGAATGAGATGTTTGAGAAGTAAGGCTTGAAACAAAGTGTAGGACTCTGGCTGCCCTGTACTGCATATTACTAATGGTACTGAGAAGGATTGTCTTACAGGAGAGGCTCAGAAAACACAAACTCAACTAATAAAGAGGATAAAAAGGGAAAAACAGGCAAAGACCCAAGTGACAGCTCTTAGCATGATTCTTCAGGGGAGAAGGCATTCTAACGAACAGTGTATTCTCAATAGGTAGCTGGTATTCAAATTATGCAGTTCTGCATTTCTCTAAGTATCACACAGGCAGCAGGAGGGAAGAATGTCCACTGCAGGAAACCATCATCTTTTCTGAGGTCCTGCAGTGGTGTAGCTAGCAGGAGCCCAAAGCTCTGCTCTTTCCAGCCCTTGAGCTCTGACAAAAATGAGGATAGGGCAGCTTCTATACTGTTCAGAGCACATATCCTGCATTTTTTTCACGCCTTTCTTTAGTCAGTATTGATGGTTTATGATATTCCTCCTTGCTCTAAGTTAAAAAGCAGACTATATCTGATCTTCAGCAATTTCCACTGCTACAATGTCATTTATGGGCTCTTTATAGGTTTAATGTGCACAGTGACTTCCTTACAGGATGTGGTAATAGAGACTCAGCTATCTTCTTACACTGTTTCTCTTCAGGTTAGTTAATAAAGTCGTGCCCTGGAGGCTCAGGATAGTAAGTCCGCTCTCTTTGTCCAGAATCCCTCACATTCCTTCTTCATTGGTATTTAACTGCATCATATTTTCAATGAAGGGCCCTGTTCTGTATCTTTCCTCCAAGTCTGTAAGTTTGATCAGTAGCACATTATCACAGTTTATTTTCCAGCATCTCATACATGCTGCTTGGTTGACAGCGCCTCTGATAGGACTCTTATTGCACCTTAAAGATGCACCAGCGGGTTGCTGATGGCATACCTCATGATGATTCTTACCACATGGCAGGGAAAATTTCATTCCTACTGCAGGCTGGGCTGCTTTGGTCTCCTGTCCCCATGTTTTGTCCTTGGTCAGGCTGAGTACAGTCACAGCCAATTGTCAGTAATCACAATGCATAGCTGTGGCACACTTCTTTCGGAAAGACTGCTCCTGGGTCTGCTATGAGAAAAGATCACAGTGAGCACACTCTGCCTGTCATCTCCTGCTTCAGTCTGTGCTGCCAGGCAGAGAGCAAATGGGAGGTAAATAATGTGTGTGTCACACATCTGCTTCTCTGAAAGGCTCTAAAGAGAGGAACTTCAAGGACTGAAATCCAAATATTTACTTGGCAAATGAGTATGCCAGCATCAGTGCAAGGTCCTGTTGATGCTGATCTAACTCTCTCTGAGCAGACCTTCAGAGAGCTGATTCTTCAGCATACTGACAGTGGGCACCTGCTGGCCACTGCAGAGCCTGGCAACTAGGACTAGAGGTTACAGAAGGTTTCCTAAACTGAAGGGTGTCACAAATCATCCACCCTGCCCACACAGGCTAAAAAATGGCTCTACTTGCTTACAGCTCTCAATATGGTTTGATCCAAAAGTCAAAGAAAGGGTTTAAGCCTGGCACTGCAGGATCTTTCATTTCAAGCACATTCAGAAAACAGGATTTAGTGAAAATGAAAACATTATCCAGGAATTAGCTGCAGGAGATTCCTCTCAAATATATCTCTAAGTAACTTTATTCAATTAAAAAAATATTTTAAAAAGTAAAACCAAATATAAATGTATGTGAAGTTCTAGCTCTGTAATAACTGCCATTTTTCACTTGCAGTCCAGGTGGAGGGAAAATCCTGGGATGGACCCTCATTGTCTTTATCACTGCATTCTGAATAAAACCCCATGATCATTGCCCCTTTTCCATGACATACCTGCTTAGTTGCAAGTATTTCTTAGATTTTGACTTTTGCTCTCTAACAGACTATGAAAGGGCATATTAAAAATAGGGAGCACATAATCTTCTTAGAAAGTTTTGATATAAACTTTTCAGCTCAAGTTGCATCCTTTTAAACATCCGCCTAACAGGTTTCTCCTGAATCAGTACACTTCAGATTTTATTTGCTCTTCAAGAGTATCTTGAGGTCTCAAGAGTTTGAATTAACCATGGTGTAAACACCTGTTGGCAGACAGACCTTGGCAAAAAAAATTTTTAAACTAACAAGAGAGAAAAAGATAGGTAGAAAATTAAATAAGGAGATGTACAGTTAAAAAATATATAAATGTGGAATAGAAGAACAAGGAGGTCAGACACCTGTCCAAAACCACCCAGGAAGTGTGACAGAATCACAAATTAAATCCAGGTCTTCCCCATTCAGATCCAGAAACATGTGAACAGGCTGACTACCATAGCATATACCATAGAATATAAGATTTTATTGGGAGAAACTCTACCAACACTGAACATTGTGTACATCCCAGCTGACACTTTCTGGGAGGTGTGCTCACTTGAAAGTGAATGCTGCATCCTTTCTCCATATATTCTAAAAGAAATCAATTAAGCAAGATATATTTCAATCACGAACTTGCTGCTGTTCATGAAACAGCTTAGGCTGTCTTCTCATAGTTTATGATGTCAACAGGCCCCTTGATTGAAATACAACCTTGAAATCCACCTCTTTTTTCCAGACTCCAGTATATATTATTCTTGTAGGTTTTAAAGACAGCTGTGTGAATTAATGAACTGGTCTGAGAATCGAGGTTGGCCAAAAGCACCATTTAAAAGTCATGTAGATGACCTCATAAAAACTGCAAAGAATGCTTACAGCTTGCTTGTAAAACAAATCTATTCCTTAATAACTCAAAATGCCCACATAATTCAGTACACATTTTAACCCAAGTGAGTGCTTCATAAGAGAAGATGAAAATTTCCCATGAAAAAGACATTTAACTGGTACAGGCAACTATAAACTTTAATTGATATTTCACAGTATGTACAAGTTTGCTCTCCAGGGAGTGTAGAATATCATTTTTGCACCTGCACTCTAACTGCAGTCTTATAGTATTTCAGCCATTAAACATTTTTCATTAAAGCACTTCATATAGAATTAGTATAATCTGATTTTAACAAAAGCATTCTATATATAGGTTTTTCACACCATATTAATGCAGAACTGTTAGAACTGGAGGAGCAGTACTGTGCAGGCAACCCCCAGGTTTCTATCCACAGCCATTAATAGGGGTGGTCTGTACTCAAAGCACCATATTTGTAAAATATATTTATGGTAATGTACTTGACTATCTGAGAAAAAAGGTATTTCTAATAAATTAGTTTTTTTCCATGTAAGTTGCTTTTTTTAATGCTAGATTTCCCCAAAGAAATTGGGGAATCCAATGAAATAGCAGTTTATGGTATAGCACAATGGTATCACATTCTTTACAACTTCCATCCTTGGCAGTCATAAAATCTAACAGTAGAAAGGGTGTTTGCATATTGGACAGCAGAGGGAATAGTTTTGGATGGCTATAACTTCACAAATCTGCAGAAATATTTGTCTTATGGCTTGCATTTTATAGCTGTTATCTAGCTGGCAATCAGAGGTGAACAGCTGTGCAGTTTTAAGATGTATGATTTTAAAACAATGAACTGGAGGCCTTGCTAAATGGTTCAAATTAGATGTGGGTAGTAGCAAACATCACAGGACTTTTCACCTTGTGTTGGGAGACAGAGATTGAAATTGAAAGAGCTTTACAAACTCAGTGAAGGCAGCACCTCCTTAGTCATTTGTAAGAGACCCTCGAGAGTATCTGCACGTTTCCTTGAAAATATTTTCTGGGATTTTTTTGAATCTTTATGTGCAGTATTTCCCTCAGATAGCTCTCACTGCCCCTCACCCCAAAACCACTTTCAGCTGCAGAAGTGCCAGACTTCACAGGCAATACTCACCATACAGTGGACGACAATTTAATGTTTGAGCAAAGGGCTTAGCTGAAAAATTGAGAAAATAAGGTATGTAAAAACGTGTAGGTATATATATCTTGATTTCACAAAAGTCAGCAAAATACAAAGTTTCCATCACATGCAACCTATGATTCGCAGAGGACTGCAGGGAATGGGGTTTGCCTCTGCCTGTGATGAAAATATGAAACACAGTTTGTGTTTATTGGAGGTACAGGGAAAAACAGGGTTTTTTGTATAAAAATAATTCTCTCCATACCCCAGAGACTTACAGAGGAGGCATATGAAGGTGTGATTGATTGACTTTGTGATAACCAGCTTCAGACCACACACAGGAATCACTTCAGTCAAGGCTTTTTTTTTTTTTTTCCTAGAAGACTAACATTAGGATTCATAGCAGTCCAGCAAACAATATGCAAACACTGCTGCATAAAGTTTGGGAGGATGGCGCAGCAAAATTTCCCACGTGAATATTTCTGACATAATTTTCTTCAAAGAACACCACCTTGCTCATAATGGGAAACTAGTCAGATCCATGCTTATGGCACTAATTAATTACATACAGATGATTAAGGTGTTCTTCCTTCCATTGTCCTGAAGAAGGTTTTAACTTTCACAACCACAGAGACAATGAGCAAGATCTAACTTTGCTCTAGATTTAGCATCAGATAAACTCCTCAAAATGTACAACCTTCAGGTCATCTCCCAAAACACTTTGAGACAAATATCTCCACCACACAGAAAAAAAGTAGAAAAATGGCCCATGGGATTGCATGACTGAGCGTTAGTTGTGATCTTGTCAATATTTTGTCCCTGGGCTTGTCCTACACATGAGCCAAGGTTTTATGGTATTTTTACTTACCCTCACAAGCTATTCATCCTTCAGGAACACTTGTAACAGGTCACTTTTCACATATTTTTAGAAATAAAAATGCCTTTTTTAGTCGAGTTTTTAACTGGTGTGCTAAAACCAGTGATATTGCTAGGAAATTAATGGTTTCTTCAACATGACAGATAGGTAGAGCTCAGGAGACCACTCATCTACCCCAATTTAGCATTCACAGGGCTAGGCTATGCTTCAAAGAAATCCCAGTACTGTACACCACCAGTATGATTCCACACTGATCTCATCACTGTCCAGGAGTTGCTGGGTTCCTCTGCTTGTATTTGGCAGACTAACAGAAATGCATCCTACTTGTTAGTTTGGGTTTTTTTTTCCCTCCTCTTGGCCCATTTTTCCTTCTGCAGGACAAGGTGAGGTTACATTTTCAAAGCTATTCTGAGGCTCGTCCAAACAGGATCTTTGGGTTTGAAAAAGTGATGTAACAACTGGTGGGGAAGGAGAACACAATCTTGGGAAAAAAAGATGTTATGGAGCCTGCTGGGGCCGAAGGCCATGCAGCTCATGGGCTGCAGCCAGAGCAAGCTGTAAGGTGTAGCAGCTCACCTCCCTGAGACCCACATCTCAAGCTGGCTGAACAGCTAAAGTGGAGACATGACTGATTACAGTTCAGAAGAGGGGGTTGCTGGGAGACTAAGGCAGGTTGTTGAGTGATGCTTATTCCGTAATATATTTGAAGATAATGTGCCACTCAGAGAAGTGTGAGGGGAAAAGATGAACAGAACCAAGCTGAGACAAAAAGCACTTCTGACTTTGGTTCAGGGAAAGTGGTTTGTTTGTTTGTTTGTTTTTAATGCAATAGATCTTACATAAAAGAGTAGTTAGCTTTACTTTCTGCTGAAAGCCCTGATTAAGTGATTAAAAAGGTTGGATGAAACTTGGGAAGCAGCACAGCAAGAGACCTTCCCTGTTTCCCTCAGTTTGGTGGTGAAAGTCCCACCCTTCAGTTGTGTGATCAGACCCACTCATTGTGGAGTTTGCATGTGACAGTTAAGTGGGTTCTAGTACCTGGGAGCCCAGTCAAAGAATGATTTTATAAATATCACCTATAAGGAGAGGAAAATACGTTCATTGCTCATGAAATTTTCAAACAAAAAAACCCCAAACAAACAAATGTTTTCTAGAAGGCAAACCAAGTCAGGAGAATTTAACTAGCAGTGCAGCCAGTGGTAGCCTTTGGGAGATATTAAATTTGGGGAGTTTAATTTTGTTTTGTTTAGTTTTCTCTTTCCACCCCACAACTACAGATGAAACAAGTCCCCTAGTACACTGCAGAGAAAATTAAACGCACAAGAAAAATTCTGAAGCTCACCACTATTTATTAGATCTTTGTCAGACAATATATACTTCTGGGAATATCTTAATGAGTCGTTTTGTGGCCAAACTCAAATGTAGGGCAAAATAACACAATGACCATTACACCAAAACGGAATAGAGGATACTTGCCTGTATTACGTGACCTTCAGCAAATCCCTTTGCTGCCTCTGTTGCTACTGTGACCTCAGTCTCCTTTGCCCAGGTAGGTGATAACAGATGGAAATGATAGATCTCCAGGACTGGGATGGTCTCTCCTTGCAGATAGAGCACACATTGGTTCTGACTTCTGCTGGCACATCAGAGCACTACTGCCATGTAAACGGTCATTATACATCAGCAAAGTTCATGGAGACTGCTGTTGAAAATCTTAATTTATGGGAGTTGAAGGATGATAGCTAAACTCCCGTGACTTCAGTGGAGTCAGGATTTTAAATCTAAAATGTTATTTTAAATTGGGTAAAATATTTAAAAAGAAACATACTTTCTTTTAAACGTAGATTAAATCTTAGATCATACTTAAAACCGGACATCAGTGTATGCAAGTCTGACTGGCTCTTGTTGCTGGGATTTATACCACAGACAACTATATTATTCTTTGCATATTATTGTGAAGACAGAGTCAAGAATATTATTCTTTTAGTGTGCTCACAAACTGTTTTGGACTTAATTAGCTGATATTTAGCAATAATATATCACTAATGTAGGAATACCTGTCTAATAGTTCATTTCATGGCTCAGCTTCGCGAATGAAGATTTGGGAAGGGCTCTACCCACGCTTGCTGCAAGCACACTGGTGGCTAAAAAATGTCTAATAGTAGAAGGAAAGCAAAAAGCTAAGGAGAAAATAATGTGTTCATAACAAATCTTTTCTTTTTATGCAGGACAGCTTTTAATTGTGTTTCTTATGTATCTAGAACAACTTTATTATTATGCTGGAAGTTGAATTGATTCTGTACTTATTCCCATATTTCAAATGTTAATTTTTCTTGATTATGTGTGAAATGAGTTTATCTATGGAGTAATCAATCAGTTCTGTCTGTTTGTACAGTTCACATCTGTGATGGTAGCCACTTTTATAAATAAGACACAGTAAATTCCATAATCTGTGAAATAATTTTAGCCCAAATGAGCATTTTGTGCCCTTCTTTTATGGAGATTGTTTTAAACAAGGCACACATGTTTCAATAGTAACTGTACCCTTACTGAGGGAGGGAAGTTTTGCATACTCTCTTAAATCAATCCTTCTTGCATATTTGAATAGGGCTGGGTACAGCAAGCCCAGCAGCTGATTTAAGTCCAGCTCTTTCTTTCTTTTCTTAGGATCAGGAACTTACATTCTACCCTTTACCTGACTGTTTTGTTGGGGTTTTTCCCTGGCTTTAGCCACAAGTTCTTGTAACATTCCTTTCAGAAATGCAGCTGTTATCTATTGAAATACAAGTCATTGTTCATTTATAATCCACCCTACCGGTGAGATACATAATTGTATTTGCCATATGTGAAAGCAATTACAATACTTTGTATTGAAGAAATGCCTTCAAGTGTCTGTTTGACTGACTAAGCTTAGTCTGAGTTGTGTATTTGGGAGCAAAGCTGTCTTTTTACCAAAGTAGCTGCTGATTCCTACTAATGGGCCAATACTGGGAATTTTAACTATGCATATAAACAACTGGGATTTTTGCCCTCCTGCTTTTCCTGTTACACATGGTTTTGTCTGTACCAAGTTGTTGGCTTTCAACTAGCATAGTTCTAATGATTCCAGGGGAGGTATATCAGTTTATTTCATCTACAAACCTGGACTCTAATTACTCGGGTTATTTTTTCCCCTTAAAAAATGAGGGTTTTTTTTCCTGTCCTTAACTCAAGACTTACATATCATTCTTAAAAGATGGGATTACCATTCCTGGTATGTTTTTGATGAAAGCTACTTGTCAAGGTCTGATCCCATTTTCTCATGGAGTTTCTTAGTCTAAAGATTTACTCATAGGCTTTCCTGTAAGTATCTACATAATTTTAAAATGTCAGCAAAACCCCCTCAAAAATATCTCTTCCTCCATTAACATTTGCTGAAGTCCTCTCAAATTCACAGGGACTGTTCACATAGCATTTGTCATATTCAGTGTAAGCAAGAGTGGGAGTTTTGGCCCTCTACCCTTTCCTGCTTTTTTGGAAAAAAATATTCCATAATAACACTTCTAAGGATCTTTTCCTCAATGCTGTGTAAATCACCTCAATCTCTTTTAATAGAATTTTGATCACAAAGCTTAATACCAGAGAACAGGTTTCCTATGTTAAATATAAGTAGATCAAGACTTTATATTTTAATACATCCCTTATGCTTATTCTGCTCCTCTGCTGTTATGATTCAGGGCATTAATATATCATGTCGCCACCTAACCAAGTATAGGAGAACAGCTTTCTGGGGTGGATATTTTATATTATTCCATGAATCAGTTTAAAAGAGGTTGCCACAGATGCTGCCAAACTCCCCTAGGGTGGCTTGGGTTTAGATTCTCTGGGCTTTTAACCTGCAGAGTGTTGAGGAGCTCAGATATTTTTTGGGAACCCACCATCTATTGGAAGTTGGCAAAATGAGGGTTTTAGTTTATTTCTCTGACAGAGGGGTGTATTAGATGTAGTACTGAGGGGCTTCAGTTTTCTGTCCAGTATCTCTTTATATTCAGATTAAAGAGTGATGATATAAAACCCTTCCCTACTGCCTACAAAGTATTGCAAGAAGGAAATATTACTTACTTACAACATTATGTTAGACATACTCTTGTACATGAATAAGGATTACGGGTATATCAGAAATTAATTGAGCATATTTTTAAGACCTACTCCTAATAAAATAGGTCATTCTTATTTCCTAACAATCTTTAAGACAAGCGTGCACACTGCTATAGAGAACCTGAGTGTCAGTGCATACGTCCTACTCCTAGCTAAAGAAACCTGCATTTTCTAACTCTGAGAAGCAAGAAATTGTGGTTCTTTTAAAAAAAGTGCATTCTGTAAAGCAAGCAAACTCCATAGCCCCAGATGTGCCTCATGAGGTAACTCAAGGAGGATTAGAATGAGGACATTGAAAGACAAAATCACAGAAACACAGTATCACAGAATGGGTAAGATTGGACAGGAACACTGAAAGTCATCTAGTCCAACACTCCTGCTTAAGCAGGGTCCCCTAGAGCAGGTTACTCAGTATTGTGTCCAAATGTCTTCTGTGTATCTCCAGAGAAGGAAACTCCACAACCTCTCTGGGTTACCTGTTCCATTGCTCAGTAAACTTCTTTCTCGTGTTAAGGTTAAACTTCCTGTGTTTCAGAAGATGAGTTTGTCATATTGAAGAAGATAGTTTGTTAACCAAAATAACATTTGATCATCATTTCATAAGAAACATTCAGGTCTTTGTATAGTTTTCATGGCAAATAACTAGATGTGCACCTGCAAAGGCAGGCAGTTTTCAAAACTGGCTTCCCAAGTGATGCAACTTTCCTTTCATTCTTTTCCTAAATACTAACATCTGTCAAAGATCACAGAGTATTGTGGATCTCACTGTTCTGAGGCATGGCACTTTATTTTCCCTTGGGTAAACAAAGCAAATAATGGATAAATACTGTAGGATCAAATGTCTTCAAACTATCAGAGTTGTGACTGCAGGCTTTAATCCACATCAGAAGTGAAAAAGAAAAGGAGCTAAAAATTGTAGCAAAATTTTTTTAGTTGTTGTGGAGTTGCCAATGACAGATTAATGCCACTGCCAGTATAGCATCTTAGAAGTACTTTTGAGAAGAGGCCCTGAAACGGAATGGCTTGCTTTAAAACACTCAGAGTTATTCCAATAAATTATTTAATGAGTATTTTTGTCATAACTAAACTAGAAGTTTGGGGTTTTTTACCTACAGTTTTATCATGAGCGTAGTACTGCCTTACCCTGACTATAGCAATACACTGGGCTATGTTCAACAGCTTACTGCCATGTTGCAGTTCCAGACAAAGTCTGGCATACAAATGAAATTGTGACACTGCTGTCATTTTAGTACACAGTTGCCGTCATATCTGTGGAGCAGATTCCTCAGGGAAACAAACAGCCTCAGTTTATCCTTAAATTTTGACTCCTGGATTGTCTGAGGATAAATATTCTGAATTAGGAAACTAACAAGACTGTTTGCATAACAATAAATAACTTTTAAACAAGCAGTATTTTCAAGTCTAGTCAATCAAGTTCTATATAAAAAAGAGACTTAAAAATAATTTTAAAAAGGCAAATATAATGTTCAGAAATGTAATTGCCTCATCCACTGCAAAGTCTTGTTTGTTGTTTTTAGATGTTGACACAGTGAAAGCGGAAAACATATGAGAAACCTGGACCTATGTGGACCTACAGAACAGTTCATTCAATATGTCTGGAGTCTCCAGTGACTTCTTTCAAAAAGACAAAGAAAAAGAAAGGAAAAAAACCCATTAAAATTGAATATTTATTGTATAGTCTCATTCAGAAAATGCAACATTTTCAAGTTTCAAGGAAAGTGGCTTGTTTCTTTTTTTAAGAACAAAAAATTTTATTTTAAAGTGAATGCCTTTTTTTCAAAAATTGTTTTTGCCCTGGAATGACTTGTCGTGGTTTACAAATTGAAAGTTCAGTCTTGGCCATAGGTAGTTCTGAGTAAGAAATGTGTGTGGTGTCTCTGAGAAAATACTGACAGAAGATTTAAAGGAAATAGTCTGCCTGGGTGAGTGAAATCTGGGCCAGGTAGATAGAGTTTCCTTCCTGATCTTGCCCACTTGTTCCACATGGAGGCAGTGTCTCATCCAATGTGTCGGAAAGGGAATGGTGGCTCTTGCCAAGGGCCTAGCTGGGATGCCCTCAATCTTTCATCACACAATGAGGATGAGGCCTTGTGCAGTGTGAAGCTTGTACTCTCATTTACAATCTCACATCCACATCGTCCAAGAAAAAAACCAAGCCCAAAAGCATACCACTCCCTGAGAGTGTTCAAGGTCAAGCTGGGTGGGACTTAGAGCAACCTGGTCTAGTGGAAGATGTCCTTAGATGATCCCTTCCAACTCAAACCATTCTACAGTTCTATGACTACAGCTCTTCTGGACGCTGAGCCACCTCAATCAGCAGGACACAAAGAATCTCATCAGACCTTTATCCTTCTTGCAGAGTGCCCAAATTTTCAGAATCATCACATTGCTCAGTTCTGGCTGGTGAGAGGTCTGAACCCCAAGTGAAAGCAAATGCATGGCATGAGGCAGTTTTGCTGTTTGTCTCAAACAGTGCCAAACTCCTTCCCACTGACCTGCCAAAGGTCATGGAAGGTGTAAGCTTGGCATAAAGGGTTAATCTGGCTCATTAAAGGCAGTTGAATACAAGAGGACCCTCCTGAGTGGCTATAAAACAACTCATAAAAGGACTAAATTAGGTGAACTGCTAAGCATTCTCTGAACTAACCTGAGAATTTATCAAAAATGGGTTACTGCATCAGGAAAGCTGTGTCATCATAAAGGAAATAAATTTAAACTTTACTGTATACTGTTCGTTCTTACCTTGAAATTTTGATAACAAAATAATAATAGCTAAGTGGGTTTTTATTATGTTTTGAGATGATTTTAGCCAAATCTGAGTATTTGGAGACTCTTGACTGCATTCTATAATCTGCTTAAAGTAAAACCAACAGTAACAACACAGAATACTTTTTTTTTAATCTTGGATGTTATCTTTAATCAGTATTTCTGACTATCCTGTAAATATGATTCCTTAGAGGCTGATATTCATGGACTCTAATGGAGAATTTGAGAACAGAAAGTGCTCAAGTTTCACCCCAGTGCTCTGCCCAGCTCGGCTTCCCCCCAAGTTTAAGCAGGGCTTTGCTGGTGTTGTGCTTTCTGGTCATTCAGAAAACAAGTCTGCATTTGTATCTGCAAAGATGGTCTACTTCTTTTGTGAAAAATTATATGAAGTGAGTGGAAAAGTGAGATATTCTTCCCATTATAATGACATGTGGGATGCTGATACTAAACTGCAGAGTCTCTTCCTGGCATGAAAAACATTTGTAACAGCAACAGCACAATGAAGATGGGACTTTCAGAGCAGCCCTGCTCTGGTAGATCTTCTGTTTTTAGAAAGAAAAGGAAATTTTACCACTGACTAGTGAGAGCCTGAATATTTTTGAAAATGATTATTTTTCATGGCCTCATGTGCTCCATCTAAAACTGTAAAAGAGCTCAGCTGTGTGGAGTTCTTTGCACTAAGCAGTCTTTTCCTCCATGCCTATTAAAAGAATAAAGATGTTTTCTTTGGCAAAGAAATTCTTGTTTTTACTTCTGTGGCTTCATATACTTTCAAGGTCAGTTTGGGCTGGCTTGTCTGAGCTCAAAAGGAGTTTTTGAATAATTAGCAGAACCCCATTTCAAGATGTTGCTAATAATTGGCAAGGACAAATTAAGTCTGTTTAAAAGAAAAATCACTACTCAGCTAATACCAGAAACATTTACCTTGCTTCATTGAAAGAACAATCTATATGCATTTTAAAAAGCAAAAATAGGAACAGTGCTTATTTGTGTTAACTTACAAATCTAAAAGATCAAAGAATTTACAAATAATTACCAAAAAATCTCTTAGCAATTTGCTTTTGTCTCATGTTTCTGTTATTTTAGAATTTTAGGCTGTGAAATATTACAGTAACCATAAGTATAATGCAAATTGAATTCTGACCACATTCTGATAAAAGCAGATAAACTTCTAAACTTCTTGCATCATGGAGGAATTTTGGTTTGATTGTCCAGGTCTATTTCCCACACCAATGTAAATTTTTAAACTGATGCACCTATAGCTTCTCAAGATCAGTCTTCATGCTCAATCCAGTTTAAATAGATCTTAACATTTGTTTGTGAGGCTCAAAAATAACTAAGCCATTTAGAAGGAAAAAAAAAAAGAAATTAACTGAGCTGAGACCTTTGGTCCAATCTCACTCCAGATCTTTTGAAATCCCATATTTTTAAGAGATTTATATTCTGAGACTCAATAAAATATAACAGCAGTTTTGCAAACTTGATAGATTTGGTGGGTATAAGACAAATAATGATCACATTGAAAAATGTTGACTTATGCCATCTGAGGGAAGCCTGCTTTCCCATTTCTTCCTTTGCCTAATGCATCAATAGCAGGAACTCTAAGTTAAATATGAATATACGTGATTATTGATAGAGATAAATTGCATTTTATACAATATTACCATCCAGACAGGGTGCTTCTGGCATTTGCATGCCAGCCGGGGAGACAATGACTGGAAGGAATGAGCTCCCAGAAACATTTGCCCTTGAAGAAGTAGGAAACTGATCTTGTGGGATATACACTTTTAGTACTACCTGGCAGCTACTGCAACTCTCTCTCCCTGCCACCTGAAGAGGGTTAGCAGCCTTTCCAAGCTTACTTTCTGCCACCGTGCCATACTCTTACTGGCTCCAACCAAACTGTATTTCCTTACCCATGCTGAGCAGCAATTTACTTCAAGTGGGGTACTATTTACCACCAAGCTTTTAAGAACCTTGTGCCCATCCTGTGAAAATTATGACCCCATAGCATCAATGAATCAGCACTTCAAGTCGTACAGCTTACTTCTAGACAAACTGCTGGAAATGAAGAGTAAAACAAAGATGTACAAAATAAACAGTTTATGGAAAACAGTGATTTTATTAATAATTCAAAATATTCCTTGCATGTGGATAGATTCAATGACCTTAAAGGTCTTTTTCAATCTAAGTGGTTCTACAATTCTACAAATGCAAATAAGATTTCTGAAAGTTAATTTACTCTACCCACACGGAGTTTACATCCAATACTTCATTTAAACGAGATTTTTCCCTTCCTCCACATGTGCTTTTAAAGAGAGAAATCTTCATT
Source organism: Scytalopus superciliaris (assembly GCA_013400415.1). NCBI lineage: Eukaryota > Metazoa > Chordata > Aves > Passeriformes > Rhinocryptidae > Scytalopus > Scytalopus superciliaris. Next base: position 321,406 of record VXBX01008995.1, read on the forward strand.
CTCTTAAGGTCCTTGTTCCCCTTCACAGAAATTGCTGCACAAATTTAGTCCAGTAGAAAGCCATTCCTCCAGTCTTACAGGGTGTGATTCATTTGATTGTGGCAGGATGAATTTAGCCATGAACAGAATGATTTGCACAACATTTCGTATCCTATAACACATATATTTTGGTTATATCTATAGCATGTGAGGGATTTCTCTTTTAAATGAATTCTCTCCCAATAGTACTCTTCAAGTGGGCTGCCCTCCAGTTTCCAAAGACAAGAGAGAATACACAACACACTGAGAGCACTAAAGAAGTGAGAATGTTGCTCTTTTACTTTCTATCATATTATTTCTTCACTCCTTTGAGTGTCATGAATTCCTGGAAAATACTCAAGAGGTCTTCTTCCAGAAAGCACCTTATTAATCTTGCCAGTGCTGCACTTTCCTTGCAGCTGTCAAGCCCAGCTTAGTTTCTCTTCTGGTTAGTATTCCTTTTCTTACAGCATTCTTTTTCTGCTCCAAGCCATGCCTGTGCAGTGAGTGAATAAAACAGTTACAGGTTTTGCAGAGCTACCCCAGAACACACGCAACTCAGCAATGAACTGATGGCAAGAGCACAGCAGCGTTGTTTCCTCTGCTCTTGAGTAATGCTTTATGGTAACTGTCAGCTATTGTTTCAGTTACTGTGGAGTAAGCATGGGAGTGGTTGACACATTTCAGGGTTACTCCATTTTTCACATTATCTTCTCCTTCTGTTATCTTGGGATAGCTTCTTCTTTCATTTGGATTCTGTATATTGTGAGATATTTCTATTTTCTAGTAGTGTTACTGAGTAAACATTGGCATTTCTCATGCTTGTTGACCCTGCTGTTGTTGAGGAATCTTTTGGACCCATATTGTATCATCCACAGCTATTACTATGGGTTGCATGAGCATGCTTGCAACTGGCTACCACTGCAAACCTTATCCATCTGTACAGTGAGCAGCATCTGGCTTTTACAGGAGGAACTGTGTACTTCCTTCTCTGATTGGTGCTGTCTTCATGATGCTGGAGCAGGAGCAGCTGGGAGGGACTTCGGGTTGGGCAGATTTGAGGAATACAGCCCAGCCTCCTATTCCTGTGCAGCACTGTATATGCAGCAAAGGGGCCTTTATTATTTCACTAGTTATATTCCTTATACAGGACCAGTTATGCCCAGTTTCAACAGTACCTTCAGCAGGGAGGCTGCTGCACCTTGCCACTACAGATCAAGAGGCAGCCAACTTCATAGAATCAACTAGTTTGGAAAAGAGATCAAACCTTTGTCCTAACACCACCCTGCCAACTAGCCCATAGCACTAAGTGCCACATCCAGTCTATCCTTAAATGCCTCCAGTGATGGTGACTCGACAACCTCCCTGGGCAGCCCATTCCAGTCACTCTTTCTGTAAAGAACTTCTTTCTAATGTCTAACATAAAGCTCAGCTGGTGGGTTCACCTATTTGTGTCCTTCAGAACTTCTCTGGAAAGATTACAGAATCACACAAAATCACAGAATATTCTGAGTTTACAAGGATCATCCAGTCCAACTCTTGAGTGAACCACCTACACAGGGATCGAACCCATAACCATGGTGTTGTTAGTGCTATGCTCTAACCAAGTGAAAAAGACATAACAGCTAGTCAGCATCTTTCCACAGATTTCAGAGGCCTCTAATCTCCCTGTGCTTGCCTCTTTGTTGTCTGCAGGTACCGTTATCCATCTTGGGGATCACTTTACTTGGTCAATTAGTCCCACTGATTGAAAGGGACTAGTGCTAGTTCTGCTCAACGCAGGATAAAGTCTCTGGCCATGCACAGCCATGTAATTTCAGTCCTTTTCAGTACTTTCCTTACATATTAAATTTTAATAACCTTGGTGTGGCAAGAGTTCAAGTCTACTAGCTTTTGTTATGTTTCTGAATATTAATGCCCATTTTCAGCTCTGCTACACAGGAAACTTTCTGGCTAAAAATGCTAAAGGTTTGCAGTTGTGATTTCTAATGCATCAAACACCATCAATTTTTCTCAGCATCTTTTTAGTTTGTTCATTCATGCACATTTTGTTAAGACTATCTTCAATATAAGTTTTGTTGCAATTTTTATGACAGTCACCTGAGATGAACTTTAGCCAATTCAAAAACTGTCAATTCCAAAATGTACCCAGAGGTTTCACTTACCTGCACATACGTGCTACAAATACTTTGTAAAAGCACAGAAATATTTGGAATTGCACGTGCATTTATGTGAGGCAGCAAGTAGGCAAACGAAAAGAGGGTCACATACAGGCATGAAATCTGCCCCTGCTGCAACTATGCCCTTAAATAAAATACGTGCTGAGTTCCATAAATCACTTGCAGGATCTTTGCATAACAAGTGGTGCATGGTATGACTGAGGCTTGATAGGCAAAGTGAATATAAAATGAGCAACACCATGATGAAATTAACAATTGAATATGGAACAACCCTTTTAGAATTGTTTCTCATGCACTTGTTTATTCCTAGTCAGATTGGCAGGTAATGAAACACATGAATACATTTACCTTCATGAAAGAATAGGAAGTATGGGACTTCATTTAAACCCACAAAAGCAAAGGAAATCAAAACTTAAGTCAAATGGGGATCTGTGACTGTAAAGGTGGAATCCAGGTTTGAACCTGAACTTCCAGGTTGAAAGGATTTTGACATTCAGGTGATTTTGATATTTACTGTGAAAGAAAATTTTCTGCCCCATTAGGGTACACAGCTGGATTTAAATCTGCACTCAGACATGCAACTCATGGTCATTTTTACTATTAAACCATGATCAATTTTCATTTATAAATTATCAGTATTTCTTACATTGGCTCTACCAGATTCTTTGTTGGGGTTGGATCATATCTATATGTATTACTTATATATTTAAAAATCTTCTATTGGCATCTAAAATCTAACATAAAACTAGAGATACCTTGAGCAACTTTTCTTCCTTTTCTAGGTATCCATGGCAATCTTTTGGATTTCGTATTCCAACCATTATGATAGCTAGTGTATCCCTGCAATATCTCTCATCAGGTAGATCCAACACAGAAGACATGACAGTGCAGAAGGCTGCCAAGCATTGCTACCAAGCCCAAACTCTGAACTTTCTACTAACAATAGTAGTTTGATGTTTGCCTGTGATGGTGAAAGTATGCCTCTTTATTTCTGAAAACTGATTCATAATCTCAAATTTAATACTATTTTATGTTCTACTAGTTAAAATTTTTAACACTGCTCTTACAAAACATTTTATCAGCATTCATTGGACATTCATTTGATATATTCAAAAATAGTAGTAGGGGGGAAAAAGACAACAGTGAAGCAAAGTTAGCTCATTCCTAAAGGGGCACAAACTGAAAGATGACTGTTTTAACCTAGATACTGATTCTTAAATTTTAAATAAAGAAGGTTGATTGTGAATTTTTTCATGTAATCCCAAAGGACTACAAGACCATAAATTGAAGTTATTGTCGACATTGTACTTTAGTTCAGAAAATAGTAGATAAAAGTGAATCTTCTCCTAATAACATTTTCCCCACTGAATTTTGTTCAAAGCATCCTACTACTCTGTGGAATCTGTATGTAGAGATTTTAAATATGTTGAACATGGAAAGCAGCAGAACCAATGAGAAGGTAAAATATGGGATCAGTCTATGTTAGTGTTTGCCAGGGTTCTCTATCCTCACCTAATTTCCTGCCCATTTTAGGCCTTAAAGTAGATGGCTCCTATATTAGTAGGCTGTCCAACTATTTGTGTGTCTCTTTGTTCAGCTCCCAATGATACATTTCAATTAACCATGAGCTCTTTTTCTCAAAGCTTTAAGCAGCCCGGAGCATGTTCGTGCATAGGTAAGAAGTGAAACACAAAAGAGCTTCTGGAATTGAACTCGTAGCTGTAATGTGGATGTAGACCAGAATTTTAACAACAGCATCACTTTATGACAACACACTGGTGGAAACTTCAAGAAATAATGTCCACTGGAGCTTCCAATCTGGAATTGATCTGAGAGTCCCTTCTGAAATAAGCATCCCCTGTTTTCAGTGATTTATCAGAGTATTTCTACTGTGAATGAAAGCAGAAGCATGAATAATAAATAAATTTCACTTCTTATTTCATAGATACTCAGAAATAAATAGAAGTTTATTTCTAAGTCAAAACGTAATTGACTAAAAACAACAGACTTTTTTAAAAAAAAAAATAATTCTGTGCTATATAGTTGAAATTATGTGCATAAATGAATGAATAAGGCAAACTTCTCAGATTCAGGGTAGCATCAGGTTCCCTGATGTACAACACTGGTTACAATAATAGTTCTCTGTTACCTGGCTAGTTAGTTAGCTAATTGCTTTAAATGTCATACGTTTATTTTTAGTTTCGGTCAATTAGTACTACTCCAGACTCTCACACATGGGCTAAAGGATGGGAATTGGTTGACTTTTCATTTCCAAATAGTGTCAGTGTTGGTTTTTTGGAGCTTTTTTAATAAAACAAGTCTGCAACTGGGGGAGGGGGGAAATAAATAAATAATTATTAAGTTTTCTAGCATGTCCTTTAGAAATCCATAACCTGTTGTGGTCACCAGTTCCCACAAAACAAAATGCATAAACCCCCTCAAAATGTAACTGAGGCACCCAAGGATTGATGACTTGCTACTTGTTAATTATTCCATTTGCTAATGTGGTGTTGGAGGGTGTTCTAATTTAATGGGGCAGAGCCAAAGGTTACATTAGCCTGGTGTCAGTAGACATGGCGTTCTCAGATAGGGTTGCTGGGAGCAGACAGCCCTGAAAGGAGCACCTGGCTTGGACTCCCAGCAGTGCATTAGTTAGAAACAGGAGAGAGAAATAATTGCAGCACTAATGAGCCCCAGGTGAAAAGACTATTTAGCTAGACATGGGTCTTTCTTTTCTTTTTGGAAAATGCGAATGTTTTGATTGATGAGCCAAATTGTTCGGAATTCCTAATTGTTCACTGCAGTAAAACAAAGCTTTTGTGTTCCTTACCTTTAAAATGTAGGCTGCTCATTATTAAAACACATATAATGATTGAACGGAAAAAAAATTCCAGACACATACTGGAAGCCACTTGATGAGATAAAGCTCTGTATCATATCCTGTGTTTGCTGAGTGTTTATGAGTCAGAGTAGTGCAATGGGATTCCCCGTGAGCTAAAAATGGCTTGTTAAGCATTAACTATACAAATTTTCGTATAATTGCTTCTTCTGAGAGTTTGGATTCCTCTCTTCCTTCCAACCAAATCTCTTTTTAGTGTGTCATTAAAAAGTGCTTTTGATAGCCACAAATATATGTGTTAAATTATTGATGTGGACAGTTTTACTCTATCAACTTGCCCGTCTAAAACACATGTTTATGTATGGAGTGAATTGCTATCTAAAACCACTGGCTGCTACCCTTTGACACCATTTTATTGTTTTATTAATGGTTAATTTTATGTATAATTATTTTAGAATTGTTAGGAATAAAGAAAGGTGGAAAACAAGTATTACAGCAGTAGAAACTATAAGAATGGATTTTCACATCATCAGGTAAGAATAAGGTCATATTTGTGTGTCCTTATTTTTCAGTGTCATGTAGCTTTTGGCTGCTGAGAGGATCCATATTTCCTTAAATAAGGGACAAATTTCAATTTCTATAGCTGTGGTGGTGAAGTGTGTAAATCTGTATTAATGCCTCCGCAGAGTCACAATAGGCCACCTCCACAGTACTGGAGCCATCCAGGTAAATCTTTGGAAGTGAGGTTAGGATCTAGCCATGGATTGTGGGGAACAGAGACACCTACGATAAATGGAAAAATACATCCCTAGAACCGAAATCATCACCACAGAAACCATTCCAGGACCAAAGAAGCAAAGAACTGTTTACCTCTTGCGTTTAATAGTAATAAGTGTTCCCTTAAGCTCTGTAAAGCAGCCACCCGGCAGCGACCAGGTGGTTTGCTGGGACGCTGCCAAGCTGCCCTGTTCCCCTGAGAGCAGCTCCGCCCTTCCCCTAACCCTATTGGCCGCCTCCTCCATCCTTCCCCGGCCTTCCCCCAATCCCTGGTTCCTGCTGGGTATGGATCCTCCCCCTCTCCCATTGGCCACCCGGGCCCCCAAACCACTCCCCTACACCCGGAACTTCATCCAATGATAGCCCTGCTCCCTGGGCCCGCCCCAGGGCTTTAAAACCCCGGGACGACTTGAATAAACTCTCTTTGTGTGCACCTCAAGCCTCGGCTATGCTGTTTCCTTTCTGAGGCTCCTGGAGCCCTGCCGGCACCCAGAAGGGCTCAGAGCAAAGAGCATCCCCTCAAGTCTGACAATGGATTTGCTTTCCAACTTCCCTAGTGTGAATGATCAAGCCAAGGGTAAAACTGGGCACTTGCTTTCTGCTTTTGCAAGATCCTAGTTCTGAATCATTGAAATATTTTTCTGATACTGAAGTCCAAAATGTTTTCCACTCTCTAGTCTTGCTGACTTACGGCTAACCATTTGCACCAGGTTAATGAAATATTAAGAAAAATCTCTTTGCCACACAGTGAAAGGATTAGACAAGAAAAAAGATTTTTCATTAACTTTGTTCTGAGACAATTTATAGTTATTTCTTCTAATTCATGCAATAATCTCATACCTGTATTTCAGCATAGAAAGGGAGCTTATTTTGATGATGCACAGTTAGCAGCACGGTCAATAACAAAGAAGTTATTCAATATGGGACTTGTTGTCATTGCACAGTTTCTTGTCGGCATTGGGGTAGGGAAATTTACAAGCACTGCCTGAAAGCTGGTAGATGGCAATGATTCTATGATTTATTTCTCAGCCAATGTATTTTCAAAGCAGTTGTGAGTAACAGTGAAATAATCATGGCAAAGTTCACACCTGGACAGTGACAACATAGTGTCTACTAAAATGAGGTGTCCCAGTGATAAAATAAACCAGTGGAACCCATCAGTGGTGGTGAAATCAGGAAATGAAAACTAAAACCCCTAAAGTCAGAAATTAAAATTGTGTGGGACTGGGCAGATAGAAATGAAATATTAGAGAATGCCCTCAGTGAAAACTCTCCAGTGTGAGATTCAGGTCTTTTGCTAACACCAGATCTAATCAATGTGAATAAGCTCAGGGAAATTCACTTTGTATTCAGTGAGGACAATCCATCATTTTTCTTATAATAGACTGTATTCTTTATGAATGGCATGAAAACAGGGTACCATTTTTAGATAGCAATGCACCTGATGATTAGACATTTCAATTTTAATACGTTAGGGAGCTTAAATGGGTAAAGTCAGAATTACAAACCGCCTCTATAACCCACAAAAACTTTCTTGTCTTACCCATGGGAGAATACTGACCATACCAAGCTTTACTAGCTTGCCTTGACTATGCTCTGCCTCGATTAAAAATTCAGCTGCTAGACAGCTGTGAAAGATCAAGCTCATTTTTTTACTCTTGACATTGAATTTGAAGGGTGAATCCAAAGGTCTAACAGATCCATGCCACTGCCAAGGGTTTTGTTTATTACTTTTTTTGCCAGTTGATATAAGTACACGTTGGATCTTCAGAAATTTTTTGTTACCATGATGTTAGCCAGCCAAAACATAATCTGCTCGGCAGCAGAATTGTCACACACTTGCTCCATTTCTGCACCAGATGGATGGATTCACAATAAATTCTCATCTTGGGCCCCGGACTGGAAAAATCACATAAAAATTAACTTTTTAAAGGTTTCTGTTTTACGAGGTGCTTCATCCCAGTGAGTTTCTAATTATCTTCCATCCAGAACAGAATTGTTTGTACACACATCATGTTCCTCTGTCCCTACCCATGCAAAATGGCAGCTTGTTTTCCACAGCAAGTACCAAACTCTCAGCCTGCATTTTGTTTGCTCTCTGGCCATTTTAGAATAATCTGCTTTTCCCAAGAATGCTTGTCTTTACTTACATCCAGAGGTGTTCCCAACTTTTATTGTTTAAATCTTCAGCTTTGACTACATTGCAGCTGATGATTTTGACTTTCTCATAACAACTTTGGATGAGACTCCCAAAAATGAGTCATCTGAACCAGATTTGCCCTTGCTAATTTACTGGCTGCTGGACAGAACTGATTGACAAAATCTGACTGGTTCATATGTTAATTAGAAGCAAAATACAAACTTCAGGATTTCTGGAAACAGGGATTTTATTTTACATCAAAGAATTTTCACACAGATAACCAAAATCTTAGTTAAATCAGTTCTTCTACCGCCAATTAAAAATTCACACTGAAAAATGTATCTTGTTAAAAGTATATCTTATTAAAAGTGTAATGCTCACATTTAGTTCACTTTGATACTCCAGGGAACCAGCAGCAGATTACATGCACACTTCTGTGTCAGGGAATGCAACACTTAAGCAATGAGATAGAAGATAATGTAAGACTAATATAATTTAAAATAAAAATTATCCTATTAGAAGCATGATGAGATCTCAGCACCCCTGGAAATGAGGATATATATTTACATAGAGAAATGATATGGTGCTGGCTGCTATGTTATACATCTTAATTAGATTACCTATTGCAAGAAGAATATTGAAAATGTTCTGAAGGATGACAAAGTGGCTAGCAGCAGGGTAAGCGGGTTCAGGCACTGATTTACATCAGAGGTGGATTTAGAGATTTTTAATCTTTAGCTGCATGTGTTTTTATCAATGCATCTTTCTCAAAGTAATATGCTGTATTTGTCACTGGGCTAATGAGCACTGTGGATATGTACCACTAATACCATCCTCTTCCACATCAAACTCTTCGGTGTTGCACTGTGGAGACATCTCTCACACAACTAAAGGATACTATTTTTCTTAAAAATCCTGAAGGAAAAGTAGGTCTAGACAAAACATCTGAGCTTTTTATAACTGTGGAATTTCTATATGGGGCAAAATGAGCTTTGGCTGTGCACACAGACTAAGTTCACTTATGTCTGAAACCATGTTTACCTCATAAGGAAGCTAATTTGACCTCAAGCTTTTGTTTAATGCCTACATGAACATTTCAAATATAAACATTTTCCATTAAAATCTTTCATTTTAAATAAAAAATGTAACTTTAGAAAGCAGTTAAATAAACTTGCACAAAAATAAAGATCATAAAATCAGAAAGTAAGCAGAAAAATATAATTTTAAGACATAATTTCTCAAACTAAAAACTTCACCTTGTTTATGCTTACTTTAACTGAGCAGTTAAAAGCACTGTGATACAGCCTTATTCACAAAGGGAAAACAAACATTCATAGGGATTTCATAGATGTATATTTAACGGTCCTTGTCTTGGACACATGTAGACAGAAAAACTTCGATATCTGCCATGCACACAAGTATCATTATTTTTCTCCCTAATAAGAGTTCACCTAATCAGGAGCAAGCTGAACAACCTTTTTTTCAAGTTGCTGTAAATAGAGGGGTCAGGGAGAAGGGCATAATTTTCCCTAAGCGCCTCCCTCCCTTCTTATCCTTGCCCCAGGCTGTTGGGAGGTTTACAGGAGTTCTGGTTCTCCTCACACTCGACACAAGGAGTCGGATGCTCCCATTGCACATCCTATTATTACTCAGACTGGATTTTGCTTCAGCCACACCGTTAAAACCAGAGAGATAAGATGGGAAATAATTGAGAGTATGACAGCTGCAGCCTCTGCCAGGGTACTCAAATTTCTCGTAACTAAGTCCCAGGGAAGACATTTTTCAGTCACTTGAAGAAAACTGCTACAAATGTGATCTTCCTAATTTGTCCATTTGGAAGACAATTTTTAACTTTTAGCTTAAAAATGTTCTGCAAAATTAATGTCTAGGTCTGCTGAAGGGGACAGGAAAGGTGGAGCAGTCTGTGAGAAAACAGCATGTGAGTTCTGGAAGTTAACTGAAGGGCCTATTTTCCAGGCTTTTGGCAGAGCAACCATCAGAGTGTGGGGAAGGAGAACTCTCTCTTCCAAAGCTGACAATGCAACTGTTATACCTAAAATGAGTTTATTCCTTTGTCACGAATTGGACCTTGTTAATCTATCTGCAACAGGTCTTGTTTGAAGGAATTTTGGCTGAAATGACAGTCACCTGCCTTTGCTGAGAGAAAGTGAGAGGAACTGGCAAAGGAGGGAGGAGGGCTTGTATTTTCAAGCTTTAACTATGATTTAACAGTGGAGGATGAATTCTGCACCTTCAGGTTTGGCCTTCATGAACAGAGTTGCAATAAACTTTCCTACACTACTTTTACTCTCATTTCTTTAGCACTAGTAAGAGAATTAATAGTTTTAAACTCCAAAGTGAATGTTTGGCTCCTGTAAACTCTTTTTAAAGGACATGATATTAGTCATGCTGTGTTGCACTCCAGTGATTTCACAGTAAATATCCTTGGAAGCTAGTCTGAGAAACACTTGCTCATTGTATAAGTCAGGAATTTGAACCCTTTACCAACATGTCTTTTGCTTCCACACAGTTATTCCATGATAAGGAAAAATTTAGAGATGTATTAGGAAAGACTATGCTGCTAGTCAGCTCAAAATGTAAAAATCTGTATTTGAAAGGGATTTTGTACAGATGCTCTGCTCTAAAATCTTTTTCTGCTCAGATAATTCCCATCCCAATAAGAACAGTAAAACATATCCTGGAGGGCTGAACTTTTACAAATATAGACATAAAAACTAAATCAATGTGGAAATCCTGATGTCTGCTTATTTATTTTAACCAGATTAATGTAAGAAATTATCAACCACTGTGATAGAGAATTTAATCTTATTACGAGAAAACACCATGATCTATCTAGAAGCTGTTTAGTCTTTATTTCCAACAGGTATGAACTAATCTTATGAAAATATACTGACCCTTATATCTTAGAGAGAAGATGATTAACCTATCTGAACTCCTTTGCACTGTTGGTCATCATTCAAAGGAGTAAATTTATTCTGGCTTTATTGTTTAATTTTTTTATTACTGTAAGGGGAAAAAAATGAGCATGGTTTGGCTTAAAAAATTACCCTGAAATTTTATCTGGTTCTAATTTCAATTATTAACTGTTGCAAAGTAAATATATTTTTATCACTACATTTGGCAGCGCAAAGAATTCCCAGATAAAGCTGGAAGGAATCAGAGTAAAGAGATCAGTTTGGAATGTATCAGCTTAGTCTTAAGAGTATTTATACGGAATAAATGTTTAATATTATGTTTTATGGTTAGTCATTGCATGTGCAGTGCAGTGAAAATTTTTTTGGTAGCTGATAGTAGTCTATGCATAGGGTGACTCAACAAACAAATTCAAATGATTGTGTTCTTATTGGTTTATTTGTTAAGAGCATGGAAAGTGCTGAACCCTTTTGGTTCCAACAAATACAGTGGGACTCTACCCAACCTGTAACATCCATGACCTGGGTCTTAACAGAACATTTTTTTAAATAAGTGCACACTGCTAAAAGTCAAATGCCTAATAAAATTAAAACTTCTCAGCCACATAAAGGAAGGCCATTTCTAAAGTGAAATACTGAGACAAAGCTCACAATTTCTTGGCCTTAGTTTGTCAATCCCATGCCAACTACCTATTCAGCAGCTGTCCTAGCTCTCTAGGATACATGTGGGATACTTGCATGGAACAGCTGGATAGTTCAGAAATCTTAGCTATTATTTTCCAGTTTTTCACTTTAAAGTTTATTGATCAACACTGTAGGGATATGAAGCATACAAAGCAACCTTGATGGTCAACCACAGACTGCAGAATCTTCTGGAAAACATTGAGGCAATGCTAAAAATCAGCCTGCTTTGGCAGCAGAATGAATAAAGATATCTGAAACCTTGTTCAGCACTTCTTTTCCTTTCCCTACTCTGAATTAACATCACTTCATTATTCACACCTAACAGACAGTGCTGGTTTACTTATGATCAGTAGAAAAAAATACCCTATATACTACCTAGAATGACCACAAAACAAATCCAAGCTATGTAACAGACAAGTAGTTGTAAGGAATGTAGGTGTGTGACCTGTGGAGCTCTTTTTAGAGAAGACCTGCTATGTTCACTGAGCTTTTGTCTGATTTTGTTCAGGTTTTCTGCTTGAGGGCAACAAGTTACCGCAGTGAATCTTCACTGATGATGTTCAAGCATCAGATGAAAGCATGGAATTTCTGTATCTGATGCTGGAGTTTTATTAACTTTAAAATTCACATAATCCTGTTCTGCTGGTACCAGCCTTTCCATGACATGCACTTACAATGCAGTGCACTAGGGAAAAAATAGCTAAGAAAAAAACTTCTCAATTTACCTTAATAAAAATTTTGTCATTCATAAATGACCAGTGCCCTTCTGAACCTGTCACTCAGCGAATTTAAGAACCACAGGTGTGCATGGAATTGCCCTCTGGGAAAATGAGAAGAAAAGGAAAGTATCTGCAGAAGACAAAAAAACCCCAAAACCAACCAACCAACAAAACAAAAAAAAACCCACAAAAAATAAAAATGAAAACAAACAAAAAAAAAAAATCATAATTTTGCTTACAGTTCTTTAACATGTTTAGACTGGAAGACTGACCTGAAGGTGTGTAATATGCTACCTTCTGGGATATTGGTTCCCCTATCTTGTAGACTAAAGGTTTGCTGAAAGGCTCCATAGATCCTATGCAGCTTGCAGACCACCTCACCTTGAGGCTCATTCCAGTGCATGAGTTGGCCCACGGCTTTTGTGAAACCAGATTCCCCTGAGACTGGAGGGACTCCCTCATTCTCCAGGCTAGGGGTATATATTTGAATGTCTGCATGCCCATCAGTCTCCCAGTTATCTGTAGACAAGAGAATTGGAGCTCCAATTAGCTGACTAGAAGAGAATGAGAGCTTCAAGCATGGAGCTCTGTAAGCTTGGAGCTGCAAGAGGAGAATGTATCATTAACCGCAGCAAATCACAGTACGTTTGCAAATGTCTGTGTTTATGCATTTATTAAGTCTCATTAGTGCTTATGTTGTGAGGAAGGAAGTATAATTCCTCTTCAGAAGTTTCTAAACAGAAACCAAAAGCAGTGTTGCCTCATCTTCTGTCCAGGAACCATTAGTCACCTGTGCAGTGTTAGATATGTGACTGGCAAGATGATTGCAAACATGTTCTTTTACAGATAACAGTCTCACATGTGCAAGCTAACAAGCAAACAAAAGAAATGGAGATAAATAAATGCAGCATATGAATAGTCTTATTTAGTCAGACTTTTGGAAACTTTTGTAAAGGGCCAAGCAATTTTTTATTTGTTTAGTTCTAGAAAGGTGTACATTGATTTAGTTAAAGAAATGGTGACCAATTCAGGAGATTCAAAGCCTGATTCTATTCAGAATCTGAATACGTGAATTAGGTCTGCATGTGCAATAGAGGCCTAATTTACATATATCTGCATTTGTAGATGATCTGAATGGAGTTCTTAAGCACTGATGTAATGTCCGGTTATAAAAGGCCTAGACTGTGTTTATATGTTTTAATATTTGAGTCTATGTCCATTTGATACTGGAGATTGAGGAGCAGAAAGCAATCTATGTGGTATTATAAAAATAGAACAAGAAAGTGTCATGGCTGGGCAACAGCCTTAAAATCTAAGTTACATTAAATATTAACTGAGTTGTGTCCTTTTATTCATTAGGCTCAAATGATACACTCAGTCCTGTATAAGACTGAGAGGATTTTATCTTTGTCCTAAGGATCTTGCCATGTAAACAAATGGACCAAGGGTATGCTTATAAAGGCATATCTATCAGATCAAAATCAATCCTACCAGGTTTTAAACTCCCTTGACTTCTTTTTTTTTTTTTNTGGTGTTTTGGGACTAGAAACAACTTTCTGAAGAGGAACTTCAAGGAAGTTGATAGAGCCCCTTCTTGACCGATGCTATCATGTCAAGAAAAGGAAAGAAACTAGAAGAGAAAAACTTCTATTATGTTTGGGCAGTAGCCCAGGAATATGTGGAGGAGGACTCTCATCCCAGAATACACTTCAGGCACAGCCCCTAAATCTCAGTAAATTGTATCTGGGTTCTTATTTTTCTCAGTTGTAAAATAGGCTTAATTTTAAGGCATGACAAAATCTCGTTCATCATCTGCCAGAAAGCACTTAGTTACTGCATGGCAATAAGAGGGTATGTGCAGAGTTATTGGGATGGATGATTTTATTAGTGTGCATTTTTGGCATTTTGTACAGACATAAAGCTTCAGCAGAAGTTGGAGCAAGCAATTTTTTTCCAGTCCAATCAAGAGAATGGCTATGGTTCATTCCCAGTGGCCCGAGATCACACATCTGTAAAGGATACCACCATTCCCCAGACTCTTCTTCTCAGTACTGTTCTTCAGTTTAACTTCTCTTCAACACCTACTGTAACAACACTCTTCTTAGAGACAAGCCTTGAGGAAGAGCATGTGCATGAGATGATTTCCCATAGACATATGTGGGAGAACTTCTGATTCATATATTGTTTTCTATTTACACTTATTAGACAGAAAGAAATTCTTTGAATTGGTGACTTTATTTCAACAAATTTCATCACAATGGAAGTCTTTGATGTAATACTTTATATGCAAATCTTTTTCAGACAATCTCCTTGTGTGGCACATAGGACTATAAATACCACAACAATCCCTTCTAGCCTCCAGACTGATGAATCTCAGCTAGCTCTCCTAAAACCCATCGGGTGTTTTATGATTTTACTAGTGTTTTAGTAATTAGTCATCTCTCAGAAATGCACAGGACTTCTTGTTTGCTCTCTGAACAAATCCAGATACATTGGTTTGTCAGAAGTAAAATCTTAGGTGGCAGCATAAGCCTTTACTTTGGGGTAGAATTTTGATATAATACTCCCTTTTTTCTGATAATTTGGCATTCTATTTATTCAGAGGCTGTGAAAAAATAGACACAAATCTTCCAGAAAATTATCACCTACTAATATCTCAATGAAAACTTTTACCATAATAGATTCTGGGAATTATGCCAGCTAACAGAGAGTTTACTTAATTAATCATTTTATTACTCTACCACTTAACTGCCACTTAAGACTTTAAAATAGTTGTTGAAAACAGTAAGTTTATTGAATGCATGCATATACATTGCTCTTAGCAATCACTATCAGGAGCTTGACTCTGTCAGCTGCTGTGAACCTGATGGTTATGGATGTCACCACTGAGCCACTGCAGGTCTCCATGCTTTATTTGTCTTCGTCTGTGGCCTTTAGGTAAAAGGAGAAAAATAATTCTGAT
Organism: Scytalopus superciliaris; assembly: GCA_013400415.1. Lineage (NCBI taxonomy): Eukaryota > Metazoa > Chordata > Aves > Passeriformes > Rhinocryptidae > Scytalopus > Scytalopus superciliaris. The sequence continues at coordinate 336,658 of VXBX01008995.1, forward strand.
CCCTAATGATTCAGCTACTTCAGGCCTCAGTTTTTGCAATCTCACCCTCTGCAAGCAATTTTTTCTTGCCCATCTGAGCAATCTTGTCTGAATGTAAGGGAGTCCCACAGATTTACTTGAACTAACTTTCCAAAGCAGCCATCAGACAAGAGGTAATGAGCAGTGACCATTTTGCTTCCAAATGGATATCTGGTCCTTCTCTGGAGGTTTCACTTTGAACACTGGACTGTGGATGCCCTCTTTAGGAGTCCAACCTTACTACAGCTTTTTATTGAGATGGACTGTAAGGGCAGGATTATTCTTTCCTGAAGGAGGTGTCTACAGATCAGATGCCTTCATCTTAAGCTAGTGTCCCAGACTCCTATTGTATTCAACATGAAGAAACCAGTCAAAAGGAGTGATTGTTCCACTACAGTCAGCATTGGTGTGGCCTCAGTATGAGTACTGTCCGCAGCTGTGCACTTGGCGACATAGGAAGGATATAAAAGTATTACAATGTTTCCAAAGGGCAGAAAGAGGGTGAAAGAACTAGAGGGAATGATTTAGAAGGAATCTCTTAGGGCATTGGGTTTGTTCAGCTTAGAGGAGACTAAGTGGTGACCTCATTGTTGTCTACAACTTCCTCATAAGGGGAAGTGGAGAGGGAGATGCTTATCTCTACTCTCTTGTCTGGTCATGGGACTCAAGGGAATGTCTTAAAGCTGCTCAAGGGAAAGTTCAGATTGGATGTTCTTCACTGAGAGGGTGTTCAAGCACTGGAAGAGGCTCCCCAGGGAGCTTGCTAGTGTTTGGACAGCACTGTTACATGTAAGCCTTAATTTTTAGGTTGCCTTCTGTTGAGTCAGGAGTTGGACTAAAATATTTTTATGAGTCCCTTCCAAGTCGGGATATTCCACAATTTTATAATTCTATGGCTGTCACTTTCACCGTATGGACAACTTCAGCCTAAAGCAAATGGTTAAAACAGGCCATGCTTGTATCAAAGATTTGCCTGTTTCTCTGTACCATTTAGCAAAAGCGATGTACCATACATGTCTGCCTTGCAGAGTCTTCAATCACAATTAGAAATTCATAGATACTTATGGCTAGTGCAAGAGGTTTGATTCCTTCCTTCGCTTCTCAGACTTTTGTTTGTTTGTTTGTTGGTTTGTTTTTTGGAAGACCTTTTTTACCTGCTACTCATCTTGGCAATGGTTAGACAATATAACATGTCTGTGCACTGCTGCTTGACAGGATTCTTTGTTTTTTAAAACATGCTTCAGCAGAATTCCAATGAGAGGCTTTTGGAACAACTCAAAATTGGTTCAAATTGGGAACTCACAGGTTAATCTGAATGATGATATATGTTGTAGCTAATTTATGATCTTGTGCCTGAGTTATCAAGAATAAAGCATATCTAGTTCAAAGGAGAGAAATGAAGACTGACTAACTTAGAGAAGTGTATTTTGGACAGGAGAATACTTAATACAACTATTTGATAGATTATGTTTAATATTTAGGCATCTTTAGTGATTTTGCACTATATCAACCTATTTATTAAATCTTTTTAATTTTAAGTCTTTCACAGAAATTCGTCACTTTTAGTGACTTGAAAAGATGACCTTTTCCAGGCTTATCTGGTCCTGTTGTTTTCCTTCACAGAGTTTTAGACTTAATTACTTTCAAAACCATCATGGAAAATGAGAATTGTTAAAGGGCAAATATGAAAACCTGTGGAAACCTGTGGAAAATGTTTTTGCTCTTGCAATCACCCAAGTGTGGTATACTTCTATCAGAAGGGGTGGTTATGTCTCTGCATCCCTCCTGTATTCTGCAGTCATGGCACAGATTATAGAGCACTACACTTGGAATGGGAAGATACAATTTCCTTCTTATACCATTTATCTCCTTCATTGTTTGATTGTAATGAAAGTAAGTTCCCACTTGCAAAGTATACAATTCACTTTTAAAAGAGTACTTGAGCTGAAATTTGATATGCAATATGCTGCCCAGGGAAGAGACACACTTGACTTTGTATGAGATGTAGGTCTGTGCAAAACCAAACTAGTTCTTTTTGTGTTCATACTTTCTGCTTCTCTCTATCAAAAAAAAAAAAAACCAAAAACCAAAAACCACAAAAAACCCCCCCAAGCCAAAAAAAAAAAAACCCAACATTTTTTTCAGCAACAGAGTATATAAATGAAAGGGAAATCCTTGTTCAAATGCTGAGAGGCTTATGATAGAGACAATACTTTAAAAAAAACAGTAAGTTACGTGCAAACTTGTTCCCATTAGAACTGATATAAAAAACAGAATTTTTGTGTGTATATGGTTTTAATTATGATCCTTTAGCACCTGACCAATGTAGTGACTGTGTGATAGCTATTTTACTGCTTATGGAGATTTGAAATGTACAAAACACAATAAGACTTTATACATTATTGGATCTTTAGATACTCAGATATCCATTCCTCCTGACTTCAGAGATGCTTCATCATGTTCACCACTTGCCAGGACAAGGCTACTCTTGTATGTTTCCAGTTACTTTTTCTACAAAGCTCTCAAGCATTTGCTTATTCCTTTTCTGAATCTGGATCCTAGTCTGTCCTCATCCCACCATGCCTGGGCTTGGGAGCATTTAATTCAAACATTGAATTTAGTATTTTTACATCAAAACCAGACCTTTATGGGCACTTTTGTACCCCTGCAAATTCACTTTGGAACAAGAAAATTATTTCTAGGAGACTTTTTCCTTGAAATATTTCTTTCTAATAGCTGGTGGCCTGAAGAATATGTAAGCCAGCAACATCATCCACCCTGCTCTCTGACAACTCCCTTCTGTTACTCAATGCCTCTAGTTCTTGCTGAAGGAATCTTTCCTCTGAGTTCTTCTCTCACTGAATCTTCTCCTCTTTGTCTGTCATTCTCTGCTCTGTAACTTCTTTCTTGGGTCCTGGCCAGCTTGGCCTATGAACTTCTACTTTCTCTTTCATCCTCATCCCAGACTGAACCTGACTCTGTGACTGCAAATCCACCAACAGCTATTAAATATACAGCAAATCAAATCCCATGAGGAAAGCCCAGCTAATTATGTGCTGACTCCCTTGCTGGTACCAAGACTCAGTTTCTCTCATCAATCATCCCCAGGACTCTACTATTAGAGCCAGTTTGGGTAGTGACTCTCCTCGATGCCCCTTTGCACACTCTTCCTTTAACCTCTTAGTAATTTGCTGAAATCTTCCATTTGAACATTGGAAGATTCATGGATCCACTGTTATCTTGAGCCAAGATACAGAAGTTCAGCTTGATTTACCTTCAACCTTCCTTGGCCTGTTTTAAATCTACTGATGCACTCTGCATTCTCTGTAGTTTCTCACTTTGCTGTTAAATCTTTTAGTCATTTGGAGACTCTCCCTTATATTCAAACTGTGAGCTTTCTTCTACATTTCAGGGCATTCGGTAAGCTTGTTGTTTTGCCTCATTTCTTCTGCTTTTGGCTAAAATGCTGTTTCATTCTGGGTTTTTTCCTGTTTCTTGCCCTCAGTCCAGGCTCCATAGGACTGAAGATTGTTTCTCTTGCATAACAAGTGGCCAGACCCACTTAGAGCCATAGATGTGAATCAGAAGGGTTCAGTTTGTATTAGGCCAAGTCAACGAGAGCTCTTGGCAAAATTCCCCAAAGACAGCAACATCCTAAAGCTCTGAGACAGGCTGCTAGGAGCCTGTCAGTTCTTATATGGGCAGATGTGTGGCCCTTGGGTGATCCAAGAAGGCTGTCCTAGGGTTAGTGACACTGAGATTTCAGTGCCTGTGGATCCAGGGTGGTCACACATTACCATGTGCAGATGCTTTGCTCCAGACCTGCTGCAGGAACAGTGGAGGTTCCTGTAGCTCCATGGGGGTTTTCTGATCTGCTCACCAAAGTGTAACACACAGGGTCCTGCATTATGTTTCCCTCAGCCCCAAGTTTCGCCTGTTCCTTGAAGCAGTAGAAATAAAATGGACAGTTTAGTATATGGCATGGTGTGGAATGAATTACCAGGGACTGAAATACCATTTCCACTGATTTAAGAATGGCTTGGTCTAAGAAGTTTTAGTTCCCTGGGAAACTGGAAAGTTGTTCTTCTGTTTCCATCATAAGCAAAATACTATTACATGAAACTTGTACACAACCAATAACTCCCTTTTTGAGTGACTTTTCATTTGTCGCTCCATGTGTCAGTTTCTGCATTTCTACTGTGTTTATTAGAGTTACTACATTTTAATTCCAACATTATTCTACAGTTACTAATAAACAACTTGTGTGCATGTTGATACCAGCATATAACTTTTGGCAAATTCTTTGTCAGACTAAGGAATAAGAATTAGGTCATTAAATCTTGAAAGATGACAATAAAAGCAAACAAAAATATGAAAGAAAATATCCCTCCTGCTGAATTTTCTCTCATTAGTTATTAGAGATGGAAGGAGTTTGTATAAATGCAGTTGATGTTTTTAAGCTCACTACTATCAAAAACAATCTCAGAGAAGATCAGATCTGGGCAGGGATCAGTTTGAGGGTAACCTACACTGCAATGGGAGAGCTCTTCCATGGCAGAGACTTCAATTTAGTTGCATGTAAGTTTAGCAGACCAACAAGAAAACAAACGACAAGCATTTTACTATTTATCCCTGTGTATGCTGATCCTGGACAATCCTAGAAGATTTCCTGTTCATCTATTTAATGGCATGGGAAAATGTGGGACTTTAGACAGGAAAATTAGGTTCAGAATCTATTATTTTTGCTTAAATCTGTATAAATTGCATGTGTTCTGCATCTGTCAAGGTTGGATTGCAGTGTATTAACAAGATATCCTCAAACACTAGAATGAGTATGTAAAAATCCAGAACTGGATACAAGAACCACTGAAACTGTATTCGGTAAAATGACTTGCCTTTCTTTTAGCATCCCTTCTTCTTATGTTCTGCTTTAGAATGGAAATAAGAACCATCCATTGCTGAAAAAAAATATTGACAATTACAGTGTATTAAATGTGTATTTTCTTAATACATAAGTGCATTTCCTGGGATTAAAAGTTCTTATTTCCCAATCACTGCATTCTACCTCTGTATTGCATGAGGCCAAGTTACACAGTGAGCTGATTTACACTAATCTTAATCAGTAAAGCACAAATAAAACTATTCTTGAGGTTTGGTGCTTGTATCACTAAAATAAAGAAAAAGCACAGAGCAAAAGAAGATGGTGCAATAACACAAAGGATACAGAAGACAAGAATGCAACACACAGGGATTATTCAAAAGTACAACTAGGAGGAAAATTAAATAACCCATGATTTCTCACTCTTTCTTCCCATCCCTTCATCTCCTTCTAAAAACTAGGAATGTTAAGTTTATCTTTCCTCCTACCTGGTAGAAAATTTCTTCTTTTTCCTTGTGAAGATATTGAAGAACTAGGGAGAGAGATAAAGAAAAATAACATGACTCAAAATATTTACATATTTTATCATGAGAACTAAAGAAAGCAACAGCATAATTGTGTGTATATAAAATAGGCATTAAACCTTCTTCATCTGCTACACTTTTGGAGCACTGCAGAAAGTTCTTGGGGCTGAATGCTGAGGTTCTTGGGGAACTGAAAACCCAGAGCCATTTTGGTTGATAAAAGCCTTATATGGCTTTGTGTGCTGTTTGAACATTCCCTGCTGGGATTTCTTCTTTGTTCTGATTTAACATATATACATCCAAAAAAAAAAAATTGAAAAAGAGGCTATCGTTAGTTTTGGCATCACTGGAAAGAGTTTTATTAGGGCTGCATGGTTTGCAAAACCTGCCAAAAGCCACAGGGAAGCTTACTGAAGAAAATAACTTATTTTAGGTAATTAGCATGGGCCCATGGAAGCCTACAGAGAGACTGCTACTGACTGCAGCTACAAAAAGACACTGGATAAGAATAGAAATTAATTAATCCATGTTTGTCCTGGCCTGTTTCTCATGCCCAGGCATAGCTTCCCATTGGTTTACAAGTCAGCCCTGGATATTTCACATCCCACCATTGTTTTGGAAAGTTTTGATTTGCTGGGGAGTGTTTGAGAACCTTGTGCTCTTGACAAAGTCCTTTACAAATGACAGAGGCATGTCAGTGTTGTGCCTCTTCAAAAGTGACATGTACACAAAGTGAACCAGGATCATGCACATAATCACACATCTAATCTCCATGACGTTTTCTCATAGCAATGTACTAGATGACTACTATGAATGTGGCCTATGCAGTTTTTCACTAAAGTTTAAAAATCTGAGACAAAAATATCTACCAAACAGTTTTTACTGTTCTTGTATTTATCAGTTTAGATGCAGAATTATTTTTCATTTTAACATGAACACTGGAGCTGGCTTTTCAAATAGAAGGAAAAAAAAAAAAAAAGCCCTACATCAAGGTTATCAAAACAGTCCTTTTCAGGCTGTTTACACACTTCCACACAGGAATTCAGTGGCCTTTATGGTTTAAAACCATGCTCTTCCTAGTATGTTAGAAATAGCCTAGGAAGAAAGGCCTATCTATGAAAATTCTTGTGGACTATAGATAACTAATAATAAAATAATAATGAAAGCACTAAGCTTATATGTCATAGTAAAGACAAACTGGGAATATACATTTCTGTCAGCAATTATTGAAGTATTCAGTATTCCCCAAAAGAAATCCGCTACACTGTTACAGAGACTAAATAACATTTCAAAGTGGTTTTAATTAGATTTTGTACTTAACCTCTTCTGTGACCAGTTCTTTGTAAGTCCCTTTTATTTCCTGCTACCATGCTGTGATACTGCTTTCTTATGAATGAGAGACTAAGTAAACCAGCTGTGCTGAATATGTGAGTAATTAGGGAACAGTTTACTATAAATTATGGATTTGTTAAAGGAAAGCGGTCTATACCTGTTCCAGTGTTTGACTCAAGTACTTAAAATCTTCCCTTTTACCAGGTTTTGCAACTTCACTAACTTTCAGCCTGTAAAAAGCACATGGCTGATACTAGGGTGGGGCATTTTCAAAAACATTCACTTACATAATCCTTGTTCTTGGATTAATGCTTTATTTGAAAAGACTTCTTTAACAAAGTTTTTATGCTTGTATCTGAATTTTGCTCTATATCTGTTTCATGGAGAAATTCCTACATGACTCTCCAGAAATGCAGACACTAGTGCAGACACAGAGCACTGTGTTAGAGAGTTCTGCTTAGTTTCTTGCTTAGTGCCACAGTGCTGTTTTCATGTGAAACCCAGATGCGCAAAATTTCCTATTTTCTTCGCTACTCTCATTTCCCTTAAAAGCAAGCCCAGCATTCATCCCCGACAAGCCACAGCTTTGCCTGTGCTCTGCACTCCTGGATACACTTAAGTACAGTACAGTTGGTAAAATATGTATGTATGTATTATCGACTGTCAAATTTTCAGCTATGATATTACTCATATTAACTCCCTTAAGTTTTGCTTCTTCTAGACAAACCTACTGATTCCTACAAATATGAGTGCTTTCATTTCTTATTTATTTCTGTATTAGAAGAACCTCTTGGATGCCAGCTCCAAACTCTAATTTTGAACTTCAATAGTAACTCAGCATCAAATTTTTTTTAAAATTGCCTTAGTCCATGCTCATTTCATCAGCTTTCGTCAGTGACGGGAACAATGCAGCCAAAAGCTAGCAGAGAAGAATTACCAAAATGGAAGATGCCTCATAGCAAACATTCCACTAGCAGTTCCCTTTTAATGACCTTCAGCTTCCTTAGCCTGCATCATCAGGAGGCTACTTCTCTTTCAAGTGAAGAGATTTTGGGATTCCTAAATTAAAATCCAAGTTCCACCTAGATGCTTGAAAGAAGCCAAAGATATCAATAGCAGCCATAGTCTAACACTTCTGTTTACCAAACAGGCTACAATATTCCAAATTATTCTGACTATAATGCTGAATTTAAAGTGCCTAGTACCAACTCAAACTTGCAATGAAAGATAGGTGAAGAATTATATTAGAAAAAACACCAGTCACTTTGGAGCAGAAACTGGCCAATCTTGGATGTCGGTGTGCCATGGTTGCAGTTCATGCCTGGCCTTTCTGCACTACAATAGTGACCCCACACTGGATACCAGTGGGGACTGTAATCATTCAGGAGTAGTGCTGATTTACTTCCCTCTCCTGCTAATGTTACCTCTGCATTGTTTAGATTTTAATTCTGATTCATTTTAGCTGATTCTACCCGAGAAAGAGTAGTTTGTTCTACTGCTGTAGGCCCGCTCAATTAAGCAAATAAATCCTTTACTGTGAGGGTGGTGAGGTGCTGGAACAGGTTGCTCAGAGAAGCTGTGGATGCTCCATCCCTGGAAGCATTCAAGGTCATATTGCATGAGGCTTTGAGCAACTTGGTCTAGTGAAAGGTGCCCCTGCCCAGGGCAGAGGGTTGGAACTAGATGATCCTTAAGGTCCTTTCCAACGCAAACCTTTCTGTGATTGGATGATGATGGAGATACAGAGGCAGATGATACCAGCAAAATGAATCCACTGCAAACCAAGTCTTCTCTAAACCTCTGGCAGGACCATGGCAAAGTCAGACAACATATGGGACAAACCAAGCCATTACAAGGAAAGAAAAAAGAAAAGCATCCTGAGTATACTTAGCTTGAAATACCTGAAATTATTTTTATTCAGTTCAACATCAAAACAAAGCCTCAACATTTCCTTCCGTCATTACTGACACTGGAAAAGAAAGTAATCTGCACATACTTTTGAAAATATGCTCACAGATATAGATCTGTTATGACTGAAATGGGTGAGAAGTCAAAATTATTGAACAAGTATCTTCAGTCAATCCACAGCTATATTTTAGGACACAATGTGGCTGAACCATTCAGTTTTGTTCAGCTTGGTTGTAAAAAGCCTTTAGGCGATGTCTATTTTGGAAAATTAAACATTCTAGTGAATTAATAGCTTTAGAAAATATTCTCAAGGACTCAAACTCAATAGATGATGTGGTTAAAGGGTTACAAGAATGTTTCTGATCTGGAGCAAAGACCATTCCTTCAGACTCTCTGGCATCACCTGGGGAAATGTTTAGGTCATGGGCACTTTGCCGTAGGAAGTTCCATAAGATTGGCCTATTTTGGATGATGACAGAGTCTAATAGCATGGACACAGGCTACTCTGTGCTGGTTGGCTTCATGGGCAGAGTATTTTTGTGGGCAGGTTTAATTCCTGTGATAAGAAAAGTCTCAGAATTCGTTGGTCTTGCAAACATCTGAGTTACTCACATGCTGATGATCTGACAGGTGTTTGCTGTCTCCAAAAGGTCCATGCCAAGTGACAGTCCAAATCTCTCCTCTTATGGTCTCTGCACCAGTGACAGCAGGAGTGCCAAGTACAGACATGTGCATTTCCCTACAGAAAATCCAAGCTGTTCCCAGCCTCCTCATTTTATTCCCAGGAGTGGATTTCAACTTCTGACAGTTCAGGAGCCCATTTTCCCCTTCACGAGCCCATTTTCCCCTTCACAACCCCATAACTGAAAAGCTTTTTGTGCTTTTTCTGTGTCTTATTTACTCAGAAGATATTCTCTGCTACTGCTTGACGAAGGTTTCAAGGTGTCTGGGTGCCTGAGCTGCCCTCTACCTGCAGTGAGAAGAACCCCAGAAGTTCTCCCTTCCCGCAATTGCTCAGCTGTTCCTGGCTTAGCTCCTGTAGGTCCCGTTTCAAGTCAGTCTTTTCCCAGCTACTGTTTCCTGGGCTCCCCGTGGCTGCAGCAGCTGTTCACTTCTCTTGGTCTCCCTTTTCTGGGAGAGGTTTGTCCTTCTCACCAGCTGCCCTCTCCCACCCCCTTAGCCATTCAAGTCCCAGCTCCACTCCCTTATCTCTTCCAGGTTCTTCCTGCAATCACTTTCCAAGCCCTGTTGCCTTCCCTCCAGAGCCAGCTAGGAGGATGCTGGCTCTGCCTTTGCAGCTCACTCGCCACCCTCAGAACACCAGCATCTCTTCTCCTGTGCAGAGAAGGATCCCAGTCACAGTCCTGTGTGGTCTTGTCCAATATTACATACTTGTCCAGAGCATTTTCTTTAAACAGAAAGTCAAACAGAGAGAACAGAAAGATATGTGAGAAATTGTGAATAATAATTTATCTCTTTTGCATAAAAACTTAAGCTTAAAATGCAGATCTGCTTGTCCAAAACCTCTCAGGTAAAATGTAAACCCTGCTCTAATAAGTAATAATGCTTTTTGGCTTGCAATATTCTGCATTCCATTAGACAGCTGAAGTCTGTGATTATCCCAATTTTTATAATTTTTAAAAGTTGTACCATAATTAGCACAGGTTCTATGAAACTGTTATGTTGCCATATCTCCTGTGAACTCAGTCAAAAAAATTCAGTGAACTTAGTTTTTCAGTGCAGCTACAGAAGTAAAGATATAGAGAATATCTCATTAAGTTGGTTTAGAAAAACAAAAATATGTTGTTTAAGAAGAAATTTATTGCATACAGTGGACAGAGTTATGGTTTTATCTGAAACAACTCTTTTAAACATAGATGCTTAATTCTATTTTACTTTAACTTATTTCTTTAATTTTAAGTGTTTGTTTATTTCAAACTTTGCCCCATTTTAGATAATTTTTTGCTGTAGAGAATTCTAACTTCAATAAATGTATCATCTTAATGATCAATTAATCTTTCTGCAAAGGCATTGTGTCATGTTTCATAATACTGTCTTCCAAAGTGAGAAAAAACTAAATGTGCATATAGGTCTGAAATAAATACTAATTTGTTAAATCATGTTTGCTAAACTCTGGATGACAAAAAATAAAAACGAAAGATCTTTTAGTCGTAATAGAATGTTGGCAATAAGGAACATTTACATTCTCTTCATAGGTAAATTTTTAAAAGACATACAACTTCCTGCTAAGGGTCATTTATAATTGAGAGATTCCTGAAATTAAACAGTTAGATGCAATAACATTTGTTCAAAGTTGAGAAAGAAATGGCAACTTGCCACATTCTTAAGATCATGTAATTGAGTGAAATCTGGAATTTAATACCTCAGCAGATGACAAGTTCAAGGATGACCCTGTTTTACAAAAGCCCAGTTGGAAAGCATAAAGCCATCTGATTTTGAGTTTTCATGTGAAACATTTTAGAGCAGCAGGATTAATGAATGTATGAGAATGTGTCCTTGGATTAGAATGCATTCCTTTAGAATGAGAATAAGAAATATGAGAAATATTAAAAAGAAAACAAATGCAGCATTGTTAATTTCTTGCTATGTGACTGAAACACTTGTAACTAAGTGTCTATAATATGACTTCAGTAGTGGCTCATTTTCTCACAATGCACCTGCATGTCTTGGAAACAGTTGTAAACAGTACATGATTCTGCTAAGAGACAGAGCCCATAAACTACCATTAAACTGCTTAGCCTTCTGTAAGTGCTGGTAGATTCTTCTTCTGGAACTAACAAGATAATAAATATAAGTCTTCTCACATTTCTAGTTTAGGCCACAGCATTTTCTAAGAACAGACCTTTGTAAGGAGATGAAAAACATCATTTAAAGGCATGTGCGATAGTCATGAAACTTCGTATTTTATGAACAAAATAAATTGGGACTTCAGTTTAAATGAACACTAACATCACAGCTGCCACACAGATCTTTATTTCCACCTTACATTCCTTAGTTTAGTTATTATAAGAATACCTGATAAGCACAGAGATTGGTGAAAAATATTTTAAATCATTGCTTTTTTTATTTAAAAAAAAAAAGGAAAGAAAGGGGGAAAAAAAAAGAAAAAGAAAAAGCTAAGCCAAGGCAAAGTTTTCTGAATTGTGAACTTAAATTAAGTTCACAGTTTGCTTCAAAGTGTCCCAGCTGTTCTATTAGATAATTCTTTGGCTAAAGATCACTCTGTTAGTAAGAATGAAAATGTTCACACTCTCTAATGACAAAGCATAACTACTGAAGAAAGTGAATTATTGCAAACATTCAAGATGCCCATGAAGCTAACTTTTTCCCATTACTCTATCTGTATCCTGAGCCAGAAAACAAACCATAACATGCTGTTGGGTTCAGTATTTTAATAATTTATGTAGAAAAGAGAACAGTGTCCAAAGTAGCAGCAAAAAACTTCTGCTGATTCTAGAAAATAGCTATTCTTTAAAGAGCTGAGGGCTGGACACTGCATTTCTTTAAAACTTGCAGGATGTATTTACTGCCTTTTGTAACTGCCATAGGTCTGTCCCTTCTAGAGTTTTTCCACTAAAGCAAAGTTCACTTTACTAAAATACTCTATCAAATAGGAAACATCCAGGTCTCAAAAATCATTTCTTTGGAAAGACTTTAAAAACACCTACATAGTGGAAAGAACAGGAGGAGTTATGGCATCATTGGCGGTCCATGACAAAAACACAGGTGGGTGTGTTGATAAACATGTTCAAGCTGCAGCTGCTGCTGGTTCTGATGGGAAAAATGCTCTTCTGGGGATTAGGAATATACTGTAATCATGCCAGCCAAAACATGCATGACAGTTGGAAAGAGAGCAGCTATATAAATGGCTGTGGTAACCTAAGTGATTTCTTTTAAATTTGCAAAAGAAGCACCTTCTTTAAGATTTTGTCCCTTTTTCCTAATGCCAGTGCATACATAATAACATGAAGAACAATTATATTATAATGCAAAACGCTTTTTTAGTAATGTGCTGGAAAATTATTTTACCCCTGGTGGGATTTAATTCATAAAGTAACCTGAACTCCTGCAGAGCAGAAAACACATAGCCCTTTTTCCATTAGACTGCTCAGGGACTAAGGATACTCATCCTGAGAAAGGACATCAGAGTCTATTCTGAGGTATTTAGAGATGAAACACGCACTCCTTGTTCTTTTACCACTGAAGACCTTTCATACCACATGTGATATGCATGTCTGACATAGAGTAATACTATATCTACATTTTTCAAGCAGACAGAGTAGTTGATGTGTCCTTTTCCAGGGCAGATGTTTTCCAGATATGCTATTGTCACTCATTAAGATAGTAAGTAAGACTCGTATGAGTTATGGTATGGTAAATACTATATACGCCAGCTCATCCGTAAAATACTATGGATTTCTCAGATAATTCTCCCTCTGGTTGGCTTTAATCATTTCAATATGACTAGTTTCCCTATGAACTCAGGGCAACTTTTATACGTACCAGTGCCATTATAAGCACTATGTGAGAAACAAATTGACTGCAATTTTTATGGATTTTTTGAATAAATGTGCTAATTCTATCCTGTACCTGATCTTAACCCTTTGCCTATGTCAGAGGAAATAGAGAAAGCTGCAATATTTTCAGACCTTAATTGCATTGTCATCAAGGCTGGAGTGGTGCAATTACATCCGATTACATTGTATGGTCTAACACAGTGTGCTTTCTTTTGACGTCTTTACCACAATAATGACTGCAAAACCACCTTACTGGCTTCTTTTTTTACTATTTGATTTTATTTTGGGAATGTTAACTCTGTTTCTGGATAGATTCTCCCATCTGCTAGTCTAGTGCAAATAAATTTCTATTTCATAGAAATATAAAATGCTGTTCATTATGATGGCTCTGCCATATCAGTTGAGGCAAAACTCAAATTTCCAAATGACACTGTTGCATTTGCAACTTCTGTGCTGCATCTAGAGTGCAAAGAGAGGGAAGGAGTTAGCATGCCTGGGCCTAAGGGAGTCTTGGAAAGCTGGAACACACAGAGTCTTCAACACAGTTTTGTAGCTTGAACTCTGAGACTGCAGAACAGGACAATGTGTGGATGCTGCTGGAATTAATTTAATCTCTCTTTTGGTTTTTTTCCAGAGGGAGGCTAAAGGATTCAGTCTGTTTCAAGGCTGAATCTAGCAAAGAACATAAAACCTGCAAGTGCATAACAACTCACAGATGAAGAAACATGGAGTTAGGTCCTGGACTGAATGTATTCACTTTGATCAGACCTGGGGAGCTGGCACTTGGGCCAATTTCAAGGAGTGACTCGAGCCATTCTGCTCCAGTGCCGTCCCTTCTGCAGGACAGCAGTGCATGACTATGACTCAGAAGCTGAATTGCCAGTATTCCCCTGGAAAGTTGGGAGGGGCAGCTAAAGAATATCTTCTTCCCTCTTTCTTCCCTCCCTCTCTTCCTGTAGAAGATAACCAATGTCTCGGGAGACTGCCTGACTTGGCTTCCCTGTCTTCATATTTTCCTCTTGCCAGAGCTCATGAGTCTTTTTCTGAAATGGCTGTTGTCCTGTTGAAGAGAAGGGTGATCCTTTGTCAGGCAAATTTTGCAGTTCCTTCTAGGTTAGATCACCTTCAGACAGAGCTTAGTGCACAGAACATGGGGTGTTATCCATCTCTCCTGAAAGTTAGGTGTCTCTAGTGTAGTCAGCTCTACAGTCACCCACTATATACGTAGTCACCACCAGTTCTTTGTAGAGTCAATGAAGAGAAGTATAACCATTAAAGTGCCAGTCAGTTTGCCTATTTCAGTTGTTTATTTTAGGAAGAAATAAGGAATTTAAATGCAAGGCAAGGTTTATCATGCCCCAGAAAAAGCTGAAAACAACAAAACCTATTTTATAATTCAGTGTTTCTCCCTTAAATTACTTCCGTTCTTCAAAAGTCTTGAATTTGTTCCTTCTTTCAATGGTTTTCAGTCTTCCTTTCTATGTCCTGAGCTTCTGTCTGCATTTGATATTACCACCCCTCCTAAAAGATCTCCTTGAGCCCTCATACTTTATAGCAATCACTTCCAACTGCTCACCAATTCACTGTTTCTCTCTCCTTCTTTCCCCATTTCCCAGACCTCTGCTTCTTCACCAGGTCTTACCACTGCATTTGAACACACTTTTAAATGGGCCTGGTACTCCTGCAGTGTCAACAGTTAAAAAAAATAAAATCTCCTTATCTCCATATGTGAGATTGGGTTCTTTATAATGACATGAAGTACCCCAGAGACTTCAAACAGTTTTGGAATTTCTCCTCCATTGAAGACTGGGTTACTTGATTCAGGTCTGAGGCACAAGTCATTGTTCTTTTTCAAGCTAAAATGAATGCTCTAGACATGATCATGGACTGCTTGCACATTAGCTAAAACACATCTGCTAATCAGTGTAAAACACATCTTGCTCTCAAAATTTTGTTTTGCCCTTGTTTGATATCTGTTCTTCGACAAAAAGAAAGAAAAAATTGTCAAAATAGCCAAGAACCATTTACTAAGCATTGCTAATCAATATAATGTTCACTTGCTAGCTGTGTCTTTGAACTAATTAGGCAACTTAGGCTTCATTTCATACTTAATGTGTTGCTCCCTCCATCAGAGGCAGCAGTTCCTTCCCCAGAGTTTCTAGGCAGAGTAGGCTCACCCTCCCTAAACCCTGGACAGGGAATGAAATATATTCATGCCCTTTTGTGTTTGTTGGGGCTGTTTGGTGGCTTTTTTCCATCAGAATAAATTGTTAGCCCTTGTTCTCCTCAGTCAAAGCTTTTGTTCAGTTTTTACCTTGCTGTGCATTAGTAAAATGCAAAATTTTGTACATGATCATCCTAATATTACACTGCTCTCTACAAATACTCTCTCACACACTGTAACAGAAAAAAATACTGAGCTAGAGCCACTTCCTCCAGTTACTGAGTTGAACCCAGGAGAGTACTGGTATACTCTGGCCATATGCAAGACTTCAAGAAACATCAGAAGAAAAAGACTGAAAAACAGCTGGTTGGAGTTGCTGCTATAATATTTGCGTCCTCCTGGACAACCAGAGAACATGCTTTTTGCAGCACTTGATGACTTGATGTTCTTCAAGGGGATCATTAGGTCTACTTGAAAGAAGGAGCTTAATTTGTTAGCAAACCAAAAAATACCTTTGTGAGTTCATAGGAACACACATACTTTCTCTCAGCCATGGGTAAATGAATCCTTACACAAAATGTGTGATATAGGTAAGGCTTCAAAATTTGCAGCACAATTTATCTGTAAGTTTCTATTTAGAAAATCACCTTTCAATGCAACAGCTCAGAATGAGGTGCCTTGGCCAGCTGGAGTCCACGGAGGACATTTCTTAACATGGTCATCATGTACTGTATTGTGGGTGAATATTGTTATTAAGCTGTTTCCACTCCTGAGATCTCACTTCGTTAATGAATTTATGGACTTTCTTCTCCAACTTTTACTGCACAGAAGATCCAATAATAAAAGTTTCTGCACAACACCAAATGTTCAAACTGATTGCAGCTCATTTAATGTGCAAATGTATGTGTCTAATTTGCTAAGCATTCTGTACATAACAGAGAAAAATTACTTTGTTTGCATGCGTATGTATTTCCATGTGCATTAACCAAGGAGCAAAAGTAAGTGAAACTTGAGGAAGAGGAGTTGACTTTATGAAGAATCAAATCCATGCACTCACTCAAATTCACATTTTCAAGTCTGAAAATAAAATCTGAACCTTAATTGTCATGGTAGTCTTACTTCCTCACCCTTGTTGCCATAATACACATCTGGCAGACAGGTGTATGTTCTCAATATCTGAGTTTTCCCAACATGTCTCAGATCAACTTCTCAGGATGTTTAGTCACTGTCAATATAGTCAGGCTTCATATCATCCTCAACAAAAAATGTTAAGCTTGTTATCTGGTATTTATTTTTCACATCACCTTTGAAGAATGTTCAATATACTGAACTTAGATAATGCCTCTGCTTCCTGCTTCGTCAATAACATATCCTCAGAGTAAACACTAGATGGTGGAAAAGTCAAGTGCAGATTAGGAAGTGTTACAGATGCTCAAAAACATTCATTTTTTTCTCTCTATGTTATTTATTTATTTGGCAAATTAAATTATAATAATTATAATGGATTTTGACTCTTTTTGTTTCTCCCACAAACTCTCACTGCTGCTTTCATGTAGTCAGCAGTGTTAGGTATGATACAGAGTGAATATTTATTGCTGATTTTCATAATCAGGACATAACGTACAGGTTGTATACAATGCTGGCAAACACAAGTGGCTCTGTGATGAATAGCTCACTCTACAGAAAAAGATTCTGCCAAATTTTCTTCTGGCAGAAGAAATCACCAGAATTTCCATAGGGTAAATGTAGCAGGGTGAAAAAGTAGGTCCGTCTTGATAAGTATAGAAAGCAGCTGCACTGCAAAATAAAATTAAAGGTAGGACTTACTACTCACTTTTTTATATTATTCTAATGTTTTCTAAAGAGGCTACTCAAAATACAGAGTGTTTTTATCCACGTAATCATTGGATTCCCTCTTTGCACATGACTTACGCATGTGATGACATCAAAAAGTTCATGTATATTAACTTGCCTGCAGAAAGAGATATCAGGGAACAAAACATTTTAATTAAGTGGGTTTGTGTGAAAATCCAGCACATATGGGGGCTCAGTGAAAATCACATGTGGTTTGAAGTTTAACTGAGCTGATTAACCTCTTTAGTAATATTCAGTGCTTCCAGCTGTTTATAGTGCACAGCTCAGATGTTATGAAGAGCTGAATATCAACAAAACAATAAAGTGTTACTGAAGTGAAAACATCTTTTACTAGTGAAATCTGGAAGTTTATGATACTAAAGTGACACATCTTTGTACCACACAGAACTAGTGATAAAACTTACAACATACCTATTGATATTATGCCTATAGGAAGTTAGTTATTAATAAACACTAATTTCCCACAGGAGAGTTAACAAACTGTATTAACCTTGAAAGATTTGTATATTTTTTTTTAATATTTTATCATTATTTTGTCCAAGATACAAATATAGCAGCTACATTCAGAACAAATCAGACATAAAGCTGCCCATAAACTTTTCTCCATTTAGCAAAGATATATTTCATTTCACTACAACAGTGTAAACTACTCTTTTCTTTTGTTAATTTATCACTGCCCAAGCTGCTAGTATTATTTTTTAATCAATTGGTCTAGGGGTATAACTCAGCAGATTCCTCCAACTGACAGATCCCAGATTTATCTTAAAACTTCTGCTTTTCATTGTCCCATAAATTATTGAGATCCCAGGCTACTCCACTGTATGTGCACCTACTATGTCATATGCTCGCCAGCATTTATGGACTCTTTTTTTTTAATCTTTTCCTTAATTTAGGTCTCATGAGATACAATTAATAAATTTTCCTTAATGGTAACAGAAACAGAAAGGGTCTTGGCTGTCTTCCAAGTTTTTCCCTGTTGTGCTAAGGTAATATCTACTTTTGTGTCCTTTCCCACTTTTCCATAAAGGCAGATTTGTTTGCTAATTTCATTAGAATCCTTTGCACAGAGAAGAGATGAGGTGGCCTTTGCTGTCATTTGAGTTCTGTCCTTGCATAACACTGGGTATTACAAATTGGAAATATAGTCTAAACTGGTGCATTAATGAGTTCCATGAGTGCTTTGATGCACCATTACAGAATAATTGGCCAGCAACAGAATGTTCTTTTTTCACCTTAGTTCTTAATTTGATAAATGTACAAAAAAAATCTTGATTGTTTTTCATGTATGTAAGCAAGACAGCAAAAGACCTACCAGTTCTGTCTAATAAATTGCATTAGATGAACTGAAACATCTGCTACAGGTGCCAGATTTTACCATTGTAAGAAAGAAAAAGTGAGAAAACCGATGTTTGTGTACAGCAGCACTGCTCATCTGTACCAACCTTGGTCCAACATTCCCAGTGTAGGGCAGTCAGCAGCAGCCATGAGAAACTGCTCTGCTCTCATCTTACTGGCTCAATATTAAGAAAAGGAAGCAGGGATCGTGTGTTTAAAGTACTGAAATCACATTATAAAAGACAAGATTAAAGCATTAGCAGACTAGAATGAACAGTGCACTGTCTCTCAGAATTGCTTTCTAAGACACTGTTGAGCAAATAATAGATACTGTTGAACAAATCAAAAACAACATTTAAAGCTTAAGTAGATATATGAGGGTGACCCCTTTGCTGAGAAAACAATTGTATCTGATTAAGTCATAGTTACTGCACAGACAGAAAAATCTAGCAGTTGTCACAGACGTTAGAGGAATCATTGCAAATAATTTTGAACTTTATTAGAGACCAAGCTGGGAGAAACAGTGTTTTGGTGCCATGTGCCATTGACCACATATTCCAAAATCTAAAATGGAGAGTTGTTATCCTGGGGTCCAACTAACTTGGCAAAAGCATTCCTTCAAGGAGGGTAAAAACCTTCTGATCACACCGGCACTAATCAACTAAAATACTTTCTACCAACAACAAAGCTCTATCTCCTGTAACTGATTAATAGACATTCAAATATACATAATCTATCTCCAAGCAAAGATGCCTTCCGAAACCAATAAATAAAAATTCCAAGCCAAAGATCTTCAGAACTATTAGAAACTAAGTGAATTGATATAGAAATCCTCAAGAAACAGAGGCAATGACAGAAACAGTACAGTGTCCTATCAGGGAGGATGCTTTTCCTGTAACATTCAATGAACCTTTTTCACACCTGACTACAGCATCAGCTTCAGTCAGCTCAGCCACAGATCCTAAATGAATCTACTTCATCTCCATACTAAATAGTTTATTGCAATACTGAATATGATGCCATTTGTCTACCAAACACTTTTCCTATCAGAGTTCTTCAAGTGCTTAGTAATGCTCCATCAAGAGATTTCCTTTACATTACTTGTGAAAAACAGAAAATCTTAGGTAGGTCCTGAGGATGAAATGCTAGAAAAGTTCACAGTTATCTGTGGAAGACAACACAATAACACTTTAGATGGTGCATTTCCACACTACTATTCAAAAACTTAGTATACTTTTCTTTTATGGAAATAATAGTACCTGCAAAGGAGTTTGACATTATATTGAGTAACTGCTTGTAATATTAAAGCCATTATTATGGGTGATGTAAATCAATGAGTCAGAACAATCTGTGTATGTGCCAAACAGATTGAAAGCAAGTACAATGGAAGCAGAAGGTATGCAAGAAAACACAAGGCTGACAAAAATTCCATAGATTTCTTCTGACCTTTTATTAGGGTACCCTCTAAAAAGACAGTGATGTCTGCATAACTGAGAATTGGAAATTCACTAGCTTTTTTTTTTTTTTTTTAGTTCAGGAATGAATATGAATGGTGTTGTCAAATATCCACCTGCTGGCATAAAGTCCATCTGGCTAGCTTGGAGAGATCTAAATTATCTCCAGATGAGAAAGAGGGAAAGTAAAAGATGAAATGCAGAAATACAACCATTCTAAAATTATGGACATGTATGAATGTAGAGACATACAATGCCACACACTCTTGAAAGATACAGGCAACATGAAGAACTGATCAAGGCTGCAGTAAAGATTTTTAAGCATTTGCCCAAAATGGAAATAAAATTTGTCGTCTGGAAGCAGAGAAGAATATATAAGCAATAAAAGCAAGGATACCAGGCCATAAAAACTATGCACCACTTTGAGGAAGGACACACAAGAGAAGATGGACGGTGGGTGTGCTCCAAGATCTGCCCTGTGTTTATGTAGCTGCAAGATGGACAGTCTGCAAGTTTTCTGAATGCAGGCAATGAGGAAGGTTATGCAAGCAGTCAGCCCTGGATATACAAGATACTTAAGATGCTTTGAGCTACATTTGAGACTATGGTTCTGGATTTGCTGTCTGAAGAGATAATGTGGTCTTTACAGAAGTTTCAGGATGCTCCTCAATATGCAGCAGTTTCACTGAACTGAATTAAGTTGAGTTGGTTGAGTAGAGTTTAAAGAGGTATGTTAGAATTTACACGAGTGATATATCAAAAATCACAATTTATTACCAGAACTGCTTTGGAAATGTATGTCTGACAAGGCATGTATCCTTACTGACAACTCACCACAAAGACTTTATGGATAATATTCCTATGACCCCAAAACTTGTCTTGTTTGAGTTTGGATGTGAGACACCACTTGAGAAAACTGGAGTGCTTGAGTTCCTTGTTCTTTCAGCAATTGGGACAATGCAATCCAGCATAGTCTGATGAAGCCAGAAAAAAGACAAAGGTTTATTTAACTGAGAAAATAAAAACAGGACAGGCTTTTTAAACTTTGGTCTGACATTTTAATTCAGCACTCTGCACTATTTTATTTTGACTAAGAGATGACACTGTGTGTGTTGAAAGGGGTTTCATGTGTCATTAAAAATCTTTGTTGATGACAAAACATTTTGAAGAATAAGACTACTGTTGGGATCCAAACCAGCTTATAAAACCACACTGACAAACAGACGTGCATATGTCAGAGATTCATCTTAGGAACTGTGGTTTAGAAAACTTTCTTCTCAGCCAAGCTCAGTGCTTGAAGGTATATTGCAAAAAAAGGAAAAAGTTGCATCAAGTTCAGAGATATTACTCACCCTGAGGACCCACTGGAGATCTGCATAAATACAGTAGTTACTGCTTTGGTTTCCTCAAGAGCTGTTTTTGGTGTCCATACTAGCTGGACCTGACATAGGAAATTGATTTTTGGCAAGACACTTGTTTTAACCGCAGCTATTCATGCAAAGCAAGCCAAATGTAAATTTTTCCAATCCAACACTGGAATTTTTTAATTTTGAAATAGCAGGAGGAAAATTCATCTTATGAAACTGACAGAAGTGAGGAGAAATATTTACTCTCAAGTCTCTCATTTGTTTAGACCACACAAATACAAATGTATTCTACAGCTGTTTAATCACAGCTTTCTGTATTTCATATTTCAGATTTACCACAATCGATTTCATAAAATTATATCTAGTTGAATGTATTACTTTCATCCAGAACAATTTAATGGATAAATTGCTGTTAGGAGCCCATAAATCATGTTAATTGCATGCCTTCAGTAAGAGTGTTGACCACCAAGAGAAAAGAAGTAAAGTGAGTGGAAATAGAGGGCAACACTGGTCTGGTCCTTTCCTGTCGTTGAAATTCTTAGGAGAGTATTCCACTGTTTTTCATCCTGAAAGGTAACAGAAATGTGCTTATAGAAGTCATCCCACAGGTGTGGTCCCCTTTTCAAGGAGACTGCATGATTTAATATTGATGTGTTTACCACTCAATGATAGTAAAAATCTCTGTTTGGTTCCCCATTCCCTGTACACATAAATTATGAACTATGCACATATAAATATATGCCTATACTTGTCTAATGTTACTATTCAGTTATTTGGTTGATTGATTTGATTGACTGCAAATTTTATGGGCTCTAGGATGCCCAAGCAGCC
The DNA here is from genome assembly GCA_013400415.1 of Scytalopus superciliaris. NCBI lineage: Eukaryota > Metazoa > Chordata > Aves > Passeriformes > Rhinocryptidae > Scytalopus > Scytalopus superciliaris. The sequence continues at coordinate 358,883 of VXBX01008995.1, forward strand.
TTGTGAGGGTAAGTACACTTATGAAAAGTGCACATAGTAGTTCAACAGAAATTAACTGCAGAAGGCAGCGTTAGACACTGCCCTGTCCCTAAGTATCTCCTCTTCTGTCTCTAAAAACATAATTTCTGGTAGTACCTCAGTACCAAAGGTCATTTGATTCTGTTTTCATTTACAGAGGTAATCGCTTCTTGTAAATTATTCTTATAAAAAGTCCTGAATAAATCAAAAAGGGTGACATTAAAAGCACTTTGTACCATTCACTGAGTAACATTTTGGAACTGTGATTTCTAAAATCTGATTTCTCAGTCTAAACAATATTACAGGCTGTTTTTTGGGATTCCATGAAAGATGATTATAAAAAGTAAGTTCAGACATAGGATGTGTTCAGTGATGGCACTTGTCTCTTGATTTGCAATGGAAATCTCCTTCTTCTTTCTAAGAAAGGCTTTGGGAGCTCTGTAGAGGTCTGCAAATTTACCACTGCCACACGTAATAATTTCAAAACTTTAAAGCTTTTCCTTGGGTGAACAAAAACTCTCCTGTAAACTTCTGCAGTGAAGATCTGTCTGCAGTAAAACAAGTTGCAAGAAGAGCATCTACTTTCTGGTTGATTTGTTCATTTGTTTGTTTGTTGGGTTTGTTTCCTTTGTTCCATGTGGTCATCTTCCATATTTGGGTACCAGCAGTTTTACACTAGGTCACAGAATTATGTCTGCTTCCAGCTAGAACATCCCATAAAAGACAGCAGTGAAAAATCAGTGAGCTTCATCTTGAAAATCTGAGGTCAAGGACTTTGTTGGGTCTTGCAATACAAATCTTTAGCTGTTGAATATTAGAAAACAGCTATACTTTGCTTCTTCCTAAAAATACAGTATTTTTGCATCACAGTCTGAAAAGGAACAGCTGCAAATCAGAAAATAAGTCATGTAAATGATGATTCTTCATGCACACTGAATCATTTGGGTCTCAATGTGTAATCCCCTGAACTGCAAAGCTCAGATAGTGACAGGAAACCTCCTCTTACCTGCAGTGACAAACACTGAATGAAGAAGCAGTCAAGCATTCTGGGCCTCTGAGTCAGTGCTGTGGCTGGCCAAACTCACAGAGTGGCTGAAGATGTTCAGAGAAAACTTACAGAATGAAGAATGGTAACTACTTGTCTTGTTTCTAGATGAGTCTGGAGAAGTGTGCTTATTGTCAGCTTGCTTCTATATTAAAAATACAAGTTTGAAAGCTGGTAGCTGGAAGATTTTCTGGTTCTGACATCCCCTACACAAAAGACAGATACATTTTATTGAATATTTTTGGTTTACAGTTTTGTACAAGAAAATTATATTAAAAGGATGAATGAATAAGGGTTTGTACATAAGGAACTAATAGCCTTGCAACTGTTTTTCTGCAAAGCTAGAACACTTAGATACTTTGGAGTCAAGACAAGGTTGTCTTCTTCAGGATCAAGAGCTGGACTAAATGATACTTATGGGTCCCTTCCAGTTTAGTATAATCTATAATTCTATGATTCTTTATCATAAAAAGCCAGTAACAGGAAGCTCGGATGTTCCTGTTGTATAGAAAAGTGCATGTTTCAAAAAGGGTCTTTTCTTCCTGACCTTCTCTGTAAACCCATAAACTACCCAGACAACAAAGTTAATGTGTTTACTCTTTCTCTTGATTTAATTAGTCCCTTTATAACAACAAAAAAGCAGCCAAAATATTTCAGTGTTTGATTGATAACACTGAAGTGTCTCTGAAGTGTCTTTAGAGGGGAGAAAACAGATACATTAAATCCTTGAGATCTGTTATCTAGAAACAAGTGGTTAGTCAATGGCAACAAAGCTAGTAAAATAAAGGAATTTTTGTTAAATTCAAATAAATACATTCACTGAAGACTGCAGTCCTGTTCTCAACAGTAAAAAGGAAGATGGGTAAACACTTAAGTGATGGAGGGTGGAGTCTTCAATGTATACAGAAAAAGTCTTGGCTGATACCAGTCAAAATGGTGAAAGAGATTATGCAAATTAAGGTATATATGGTCTTTTCATACATTTTCAGAGTCAAGACATGAACTGTGTTTAGGGGAAATAACTTTTTGAACAGTTTATGGAGTGCTTTCTTATGATAAAGACACTACAGGAAAATTATCCAAACTGTCGGTGATCCTGAAATGCTGTTCCAGGTCATTCTTTTTGATTGTAGTGTGACTTTCTGGAACTAGCCTGCAGTGCATTGTGTCCTTGAAAAGGTGGATGTAACTGTAATGCCCAACAATCAGCTGTTAGTTTGTCTTCTGTCCAAGGCTGATGTGACAAGTCCACTGCACCAATCCCGACCCAACATTCATAGGAAATACAGCACACAGGATTTACTATGTACACTCAAAGCAGACAACACAGTCTGCACATATGATTTACTGTGTTCTGTGGTAGTCTGGGTCTCCCATGAGACTTAACCCACCTTTGTTCTCCTGTTAAGTTAACAAAAGTGATTTGTCACCTATATATTTAATTAGGTTTGGCTGCACTGGTATCTTTTTCATCTGAAGAACACGGAAAAAGAAATTCTGAATGCCTCTCACATTTTGACATTTCATGTAACAAATGTGACGAGTGACATTTTGACCTATAAACCATAACTTTTGCCACTCACTCCTGACTATCTGATTTGTAATACCAAACACTGAGGTGACTGAAAGCAGTTGAGATTAACTGCACCCTAAACAAGATTTATGCCAATGTATCTACATCTGTAATGCTACACATAGATACAAAGACACTAGCTGTGTATCTTGATTAAGTAATTATTTTCGGGTAAAGTGTAGCAGAACATGCCCCCTTCAATCTTTCTATCACCCTAAAGCCAAAGTGTTTTACATAAAATCATGTAAAGGATTAGCCTTGTGTATCTTGGACATGACCTTATTCTGCTCACTTTTGTTGGATTTGCTCCAGACAGATGGAAACTATAATTTTTCTTTTAATGTAGCATAAAACAAAAGAGTAAGTTATTTACATATTCTTGAAGTGAAACATCCCTTTGGATAGTTTTGTATCCCTTAACTGGAAGTCATCCATCATTACCACAAGTCACTATCTCTAATGGCAGGGATGCTTAAGAATAAATGGCCATCATCTATCGTGACCTGTATCTTAGTCTGGTACCACATGAATGTTAGTTTGCTAAATCTTTCAGGTGTTTTTGATAAAAACAATCTGTTGTTTCAGTAAAGGCATCATAAGGTGTGTTTGAACCTGCCTTCTAATGTTTCCACTTAAGTCCAGTATGCAGGTATTGATCCACATTATTGTACAAGAGATACATTTGTCCCCAACTAAGAAATAATTTATCCAGGTTCTTCCTTTTTTGTTGTAATATCAGTTTAATAATATTATGAGATTTCCATATGCTAATAACAACATTTTGAGACTACATAAATCTCTACAGCATTTGCTTTATAAGTCCTTTTTCTATTTAGGATGAGTGCTTCAAAGGATACCACTGTAAAACTTTTATTTATGAAATCATATGAGAAACCATACCTGCATCCTTCCTACTGCCTCCTGGCATACTCTTTTAGACAAGCAAGTTAAGCACTTCATTTTTATTTCCACAGTAATATGAATAACAACCTTGAATATAAGGGTTATATTTTCAAAGGTCTGTTAGCTGGTCTGTTTCCTTTCTGCTCATCTAGAATGCAAGAGCCTGATTTTTTTTTACCACATAGCAATGTTTTTTTTAAAAGCACCTTTTTAACTCACAACAATGATCAGTGTTTGAAGGACTGATTATATGCATCTGTTTGTGGGGGTTTTAATCCCCATTTTACTACAAGTTTGAAAATCTGATGAACTCACTGAACGTGATCACTCCCCCAAGTACAGTGATAAAATATCTGCAGTATTCATGCCCCACCAGTTCCCCACCAGTCTGGAGTCACTCACCTTTCATCTTACTCTTTCATTTTTGCCAATAACAGCCAAATAACATAACCCTCATTTTATATTGGCCCTGTATGTCAAGTGCTCACAAAAGCAGAATGTACAGCAGTAAGATCAGGATAGCTCCAGATGAGGCACAAAGATACAATTTTAGGCAATTCTCTCTGTTTCCAGAGCCTTTTTATAGGCTGATAGATACAATTTGCACATCAGTGTAGGTGCATCTCAAAAAGTCAGGAGCATTTTGGTTTTGCTTTTTTTATGCAATCTTGTGCAATAGCCTTTCACTCTTGCTCACTGAGCAAGCATTTCTTCAAGAACAATGAACACCAGGCTTCTAGGAAAACAAGTTCAATAAAGACTTTCAAAAAATGGCTATATCAAGAACTGTGACTTTCCCTGCTCCAAGGTTAGATAATTTCTATGTTTTAAATGTTTTCTTATTCTAGGTCATTCTGGTTCTATGGGAAAGAGTAGCAGCTCATTGGTTCTCTTTTCCTTATTCTGCCAACACTACAAAGACTAATGTATTTATTATGGGTCCAATTATCTTCACAATTACCCTTTAGGAATCTTAAACCAAAACATAGAAAGAACAGACTTGCCAGAGGCCAGCTTCTCAAAGTTGGCAGACTGGATAGCATAAACTGATTTTAAGAAACAGAGAGCAAATGCCTGTTTAAGCATCTCATTCCTGTCTTCTATTTAAAGTTTGTTCGAATGTACAATTACTGTGCTGGTTTTGGCTGGGGTAGAGGTGATTTTCTTCACAGTAGCTGGTGTGTGGCTATGCTTTGGATTTGTCCTGGACACAACACTGATAGCACAGAGATATTTCATATATTGTTGAGCAGTTGTTGCACAGTGTCAGACAAGGCCTTTTCTGCTTCTCACACCACTCCACCAGTGAGTAGGCTGGGGCTGCACAAGGAATTGGGAGGGACAAAGCTGGGACAGCTGACCCCAGCTGACCAATGGGTTATTGTATACCATAGGGCATCATGTTCAGCACATAAAGCTGGGGCGAGAAGGATGTGTGTCTTCCCAAGTCACTGTTACATGTGATGGAGCCCTGCTTTCCTGGGGATGGCTAAACACCTGCCTGCCCATAGAAAGTGGTGAATGAATTCCTTGTTTTGCTTTCCTTTCACACTCAGCTTTTGCTTTACCTATTAAACTTTTTTTCATTTTAACCCTTCCAGTTCTTTCCCCCATCCCAATGCCAAGGGAGTGAGCAAGAAACTGGGTGGGGCTTAGCTGCTGGCTATGGTAAACCACAATTGTTTAGGAGCATTTTTATGCCAACATTAAGACAAAAAACTTACATTGATGTCTGTATAAATTAAAACATCTTCATTGATTTATCTCCAGATGCAGTTAAAACTGTTAATGAAGTTGTTAGACTTAATGGCAGGGGCGGGAGGGGGGTGTGAAAACTCACATCCCTGAAACTCCTAAATCTTGGACTGGGACAAGGGCAAATAATGTGCTGTCTCATCACTGGTATTAGGTTGAATCCAGAAATTAATCAGTTTCAGACAAGCTCAGAATTTGGATTAGATGGTATTAGGATTGTCCTTTGAGAGGCATGTGTTCCAGAGTTTCAGAGACTTTAAGAAAAATAAAAAGATAAGCATAACTTATAATCATTCTAATGTGTGAGTCACTTCTTACAAGGCTCTTTTAATCTAATTTTAAGGAAAGGGTTATGTTGCTGGTTTTACTTGAAAATCAGGGACAATGAACTCACAAATGAGAAAAGCATCATGACCTTGAATAGATACATCAGTGAGTTTAATTTCTGGTGACTGCTTCTTTGCTTTGTTTCAATTGATGTATGCATTCAGTCTACATGCACGTAGATCAGAAAGAATTAACAATTTATAGAAAAAAAGTAACAATTTGCTGGAAGCATTCTTTCCAATTGAGCTGGTTGCGCTTTGTCTTGTCAACCACATTATGACTATCCTTCCCCTAGTTACCTTACTTCACATGCAGCAGAGCACTGGCAGTGCTAAGGCGGTGTTCTCCATTTAACCCTGTAAGACAGGATATGATCCTGATTCACGAAACCAAAACAACATCTTACTCTTTTTGCTATCCATTACGTTATGGCTTCATGGGATCCTGACCTCTCACGGTCAGTGTGATGTCAAACCAGCTGCCTCATGGTGAGGCAGAGCCATCACAGCCTAAGAGAGAGGTAAAGGAGAATTGAAAGTAGAAACAAGGTAAGACAACTGTAAATGTCATTTTCTTTAACTAACAATTTTGAGAAGGTTGCACTTCCGCATTTTAAGCCACTTAAAGTGAAAAAGCCAACAATTAAGTCTTAAAACGTTCTATGTAGTCTCTTGTTGCAAGTATACACAAGATTGGATAACAGGGATAGAAAAACATTGTATTGGCTCCTGATAATCTTTCCTCAGAAATGGTCAACTAGTGAGATAGTAAAAATGTAATAATTAGAATTTAAGGAATTTTGTAGAAGCTACTCTGAAGATTCTATTCCATCTGAAATTGAAAAATGCTACTTTTGAAAAGGTCCTGGGTGCTTTATAAAGTAATGTGTCTTTTTTCACCATAAAAATAATGGCAAAATTAATTATTAAATTAATTATGAGGCATTTACTTACCAGTAGAATATGTGTCACAGTCTGTGCTTGTTTCCAAAGACACGTGTTATTTAATATCTGATAACCATCTAAGTTATGCTAAGTACACCTGTGAGAGAATTTGTAAATGTCCTTAAATCCAGCTTTCACACAGAAAAACATCCTTGAGAAAGGACCATGGAAGTTTCACTCTCAAAGGGACTGTAGAATCCATTACTGCATATTTTTAGTTACATCAGGAGGTCCTTAGTCAAGCACTTTTTTTTTCCAGATTTACACCAAAAGTAATTCTACTTATTTTGGCACAAATGTTTCCTATTTTAACCCAGAGTCCCCAGGAAAAAACCTAGACACTGTGAATCAGATTTTCAACTTCTGTCACTGCATCAGCTCAGTAAAATTGATGGATTTGGAATTTTTTAGTTAATGAACTTCTTCAGTAGTGTTCCCATTTTTCTTTACACGGGCATCCATTCAAAATATGCCTTCAGTTTCACAAAATCAGTTAATTTTTCTGTTTAATTTTAAGCAGTAATTCTTGCAAAATGTGTACAGGTTTCCTTTAATAGCATGGGTTCATCCTTGCCAAGAGCCCTGGTATTGACAGAACAGCCATTATTTTCTTTTATATAAAATGTAGATAATTTCAGATGCATTTTATTTTCCAATTGATGACTTGGAGAAACCTACTATAAAAGAAAGAAAGAAAGAAAAGTATGTTTTGTATGCTGGCTTGCTCTTAGTAATTAGCCATTGACATAATTCAAACAACTAAAGGAAAAGAAAGAAAAGTAAGGGAAAAAATCTGGCTTCAACTGTGCCTGTTATGAACAATAAACCATCAAAGAAAAAAAGCGAAGTTTAAAGGTCTGTAAAGATTAGAAAGAGGTCTCCAGTTCCCAGTATAATCAGTTTAAGAGTTGATGTTATGTTAATAGAGTTATTATGCAGGATTAAATAATCTGGGGCACGTTTCATTATCTGAAATTCAAATGGCTTTTCCTAAAAACAAAACTTGCTCCTGAATATAGGAATAAAAGACAGAAACCATCCTTAAATGTTCACTGTTTGAGTTGTAAATATGACAACTATGTCTATGAAAATTTATTTTGCTCCTTCTCTGAACACCCATTCTCTTTTTGGGGGTCTTATTTCTTTTCCTAAGCAATAAAAAATAAATAAATAAATAAATAAATGAAGCCATGTGCATAAAGATGACCATGATCACAAAAAAAAAAAAAAACAAAAAAAAAGATAACAGACCACAAAATAATTAGCTAAAGAATTCCTCAGCAGCCATCAAGAAATATCTGCAAAGGGAATATTGTAAGATCATGACAGGAAGCAGCCTGGGAGACTGGAACATTTTGGTTACTTAAACTTTAAAGCACTATTACCATAATGAGGTGTTTTCAGATGTAGGAGCACTTTTTAGAAATATTGTGAAAAGAACAAAATTCCTGGTTTAATATTATGGAGGCTATGGAAACAAGTATTCAGAAAGTGGGGAAATTTGGTGTTACAACATTACAGCTGAGTTCTTAACCTAACACCTTAAGCTCTTCCCTTCTAAATACAAATCCACCTATGTATGCCAGGACTGAATGATAGAAGAACCATGTGTATTACATCTAAAAATCATTGTCAGAACTGTGTCATGTCACACATCTCAGAATTAACACAGTGATGGGGGATGTGGTCACTTGTAATTTTATCAGTTTAAAATCTAAGTTCATTACAGGTCCACCAATTCAAATATATGGAAAAGTAAATGTTATACCCAGATACACAATATTACGTGAGGGGGAACAGAGCACAGACAAGGCGATGTTGTCTCTTGCAAGAGAAAAAGCATCCATCCCAACGTGGCCTGCACTTGGAGCCTGAGCACTGTTGAGGTAACGTGTGGCAGCTGTCTTGTCTGGTGTTCAGGAAGCTGACTAGGTGCCTTCCACAGAAAATTTGTTCTCTAGAGAAAATCACAGATAATGTCACCAGATGGAACGTGAGGCTGCTGTGACTGCAGTCTACATGCATTCTGTGCCCTTTGCAGCCTTTGCTCAATACAGCTAATGATTCGATGCCAGAGTGCAGGAGTTTTCGTTGACTCTGGATAACTCTGAGCAGTGATTTTCCTCCTGCTGCCCACAAAGACGTCTCACAGACTGTATGCCCCCGCCTGGGAGTCCCCACTGCCTGCTCTAGCATTTCCTAGGGAAGCCGCACTCCTCCCTCTGCTCCGCTGCAGCCCAGCCCAGCGAGTGTGCTGGAGCGTTCAAGTATAATGAAGTGCTGTAGCGGTGTTATCTCTCCCCATCTCTTCCGTCTTGCTCCGGTGGGCTTCCCTCTCAGAGTGAAACACAAGGAGGAGACTAACACAGTGTTTCCTCTTGCCTGATGTTTGCTTGTTATTCCAGCTAATTTGCTCCAAGAGAAGAAATAAACTGTGCTTTAAACAGCACCATTAATTCTGGTTATTTTAGACCAACGTCACATCTCCTAGCATCATTTTAAAAAGTGGAATTAGGAAAAATACTTCTTTCTTTTTTTTTTTTTTTTTTTTTTTTTTTTTTAAATGAACCCATCT
>VXBX01008995.1:372777-500095 GCA_013400415.1 Scytalopus superciliaris
GCCAATGCGCGGGAGCGAGCGCGGATGCGGGTGCTGAGCAAGGCGTTCTCCCGGCTGAAGACGAGCCTGCCCTGGGTGCCGCCCGACACCAAGCTCTCTAAGCTGGATACGCTGCGCCTCGCGTCCAGCTACATAGCCCACCTCCGGCAGCTCCTGCAGGAGGACCGCTACGAGAACGGCTACGTCCACCCCGTCAACCTGGTACGGCCGGTGCGGGGGGCGAGGGATGCGCGGCGAGGGGGGCACCCGCGGGGGATAGCCAGAGAACCGCCCGGGGTAGCCCCGGAGGGCTGGGCCCGCTGGCAGCGCTCAGGCCGTGCCCGCCTTGGGAGATAAACTGGGTAAACCCCCAGTCACCCTCGCCCCGGGGGCGACCCTAGCGCCGGCCTCGGCCCTCGGTGATGGCGGGTGTGTCAGTCCTGGGGAGTCGGAGTAGGGTACCCTAAAGAACTACTACATTCCTTGGGCATTAAGTAAGCTTAGTGTCCGAAAGAGGAGTAGCTCGGTCTGCGGGTTGGCCGGGAGCACAAGCAAGTCGTCATGAGTTCATCGGTCCAAAACTAAACGCCCGATGCTCGGTCACAGGGGTAAAAACGTTTCTTATATATAGTAGCCTGATGGTTTTTAAATATTTTATATGCTCTTTGTTTATTAAATTATGCAAACAGTTGCAAAGCAAGAGAAACATTGCATTTTGGATGAGAACATTTGGTTGCTGACCACTGCAGCACTTCTGTGGAGCATTTAATTATAATGAAAAACGTAATGAAAATATTTGTTAGAGGAATTCAGCTCTCTCTGTGCTTCCCACAGGGACTAGAACATAATGACGTGTTTGCAACTGAACCAGAGTTAGACATCTATCAGTAATAAAGCTCCAGTTTCATACAAGGATAAACTTTCTCTTAATATGAAATACCTTTCCTTTTTGCTTACAGACTTGGCCATTTGTGGTTTCAGGAAGACCTGACTCTGACACCAAAGAAGTTTCTACTGCCAGCAGATTATGTGGAACTACCGCATAGTCAGAGTAAATTGGAGATTTTTTTTATTGTTGTTGATCTTCTTTTTTATGGGATGGATATTTTTAAGAGCTGTGCCTTATCAGCTCAGGACTAGAAGATGGGGACAAACCCCCATCTCTAACAGTGTTAACTCTGTGTTCCTCATCATTCTTTCCCCTTAGTGTTCTGAGGGATGATTATTTAAAGCAGTAAAGAAGGGAGGAGAATGAAATTAGAGTTTTTATGAACTCACTACAGCAGCTGAAGTCTGAGACTTGGCTTCATCATTTTTACCACTGCCTGAGGATGTGCTGTTCTGAGGCTTTTAAACTAACGAAAGAGGAGTATAATGATATAGAATTAACAGCATGGATCAAAATACAATTCTACAAACTAACCCCAAGCAGTATTATTTGTATTGTAAAGCAAAACAGTATTTTAAGGTAGCTCTGAAAATCAGATAAATTTATAATATATTTTGATGGCCTTCGTATTCATGGTTCTGGTTTACTTGCAACTAGGCAATAAGTATAGTCATACTTTTTTTTTTTTTTCGGTCCCTTTAACCAGACTTTTCTTGAAAGTGTGTAAGTGGCCACAGTCTGCATTTAGGCTACCGTCCATTGGAATTAAAGGATTCCTTTGGTCATGTCTTGAAGTGCTACATGTAAGAATGTGGGACTATCCCCAGAAATGTGGCAGTTTCTGTACCTTAATCTGGAAGGGAATTCTGCTTACTGTATGGCAAGAGTGCATGTGTTGTACAGAATGAGTTTGTATGATGCTGCAAAATAACAAGAATTTACAATGTTTGAAATATTTTTCCTGTACTGTTATGCTTTGAAAAGTTGTAACTCTCAAATGAGTTATAGTGTCATTTCTTTATGGATTCAAATGTTGTAATAAAAGAGGATGCCATCAAATAAGTTGCAAATGTAAATAAGTCTATTTTTCTATAAATGACATTAAAAGCTTGGTTACAATGACTCACTGGTACTGTGATAGTGTGTGGCTGCGTCCATATGTGAGCGTCTTTGTAATGTGTGTTCTTGAAACCTGCTTTTGTAAACACAGTTATCTTTCCCACCTCTTGAGAGCAGACACATCTCCAGCAACAGAGTCAGATAAGAACACTTTCACCCCAGACAATTCATGTGAGGTGCAGTACTATATCAATAAGCAGGGAAAGACACATATTAACAACTTACAGAATGCACTGTAACAATCTCTTCTGTGAAGTAGGAAAATAAATAAATGCAGATTGAAAAATCAATATCACAGCGTAATAGCTTGTTTTGCTGTTCTTTGTCATTTCACATTTCCATCTGTAGTTGTATGCTTTTAGTTGCATAGCTTTTCTTTGTACTTTTTCAGTGAGAAAATCAGATGAGTTTTCATATTTGGAGCAATATTTTCCTGTTTTAAGATTAAAACTCCTGAGAGAAGATTTTCTCAAAATACTTTGCCAGCAGTTAACTCACAGTAAGGAAGACTGAATTGCTTTAGAGGAGAAAAAGCCACTTCTTCCTCATATAAACAGAGAGGAGGAAGAAACATTTGCTTAGCAAGAAACAGTTTAACCTAGTTTGTTGTCAGGTCATTCTACATCATGGATTTCTGGTTTGACATACTGCATAAAAAGCCAAGACTGACTATTGGTAATGTCTTGCAAACAGGTGGACTGCAGAGAATGGTGTTTCTTCTTGTGAAATGTAAAATAATCCAGAGCTACTGCAAAAGAAGATGAGGACACAGTACAAGATCTGCTGAAATGGTTGCCTTTAGTGATTTTGGTGCAAGCTGTACTGAGACTATAATATAATTTATCTTTCCCTTTTTTATTTTTTTTTTTCCCAGAGAAGGTCTGTGAAGGAAGGGGGCTACCTTAATTTGCAGTTATGTAATGGAGGTGGGACTCCAACTGACCCTCTCTAGGAAGCTTTATAAAAAGAAAAGAACTTAAACAGTTAAGCAAAAAGGAAGGACCTTTAAGAAGGCATAAGTTATAAGAAAACTCAGCCAGTGTTTATCTAAACCCTAGAGAAAAGATTATTCAGCAGTTAAACTAAGGTACCACTTGAGATAATCTCAGTTGTGATACTCAGCTGGTTTTGGCCTTGATCCCAGTTGTAATTGGTTAATGACTCTAGGAGATCAGAAAAACAAGAAATGCTGGAGAACTTTAAACAGTATAGAAAGGTCTATGCAAAGTAATGGAAAAAAAAGTTCAAATATGAAGTGATTATATTAAGTAAATACAGTAGGTCCTCACTTGTGGTGAGGAGTGTGACATGAAGAAAAACATTGGACTACCTCCATTCATGCACCATACTACAGGATCTCAAATACTTTTTTTTTTTGTGTCTACATAACATATAAAAATACTTCCTTTATAAAGTAAGGAATGCACTTACTGCATTTGTTATGGTAACAGACACACGGTGCCCCAAGAGACTGTCAGTGGCTTTAGAATAGAAGTAAACAATGTCCACAGGTGACATTTCAGGTCAAAAACAGGAGAGAAAAATGACAGCTTTTGGATATTTAATGTTGTACAAGACTTAATTCTTTCCTTTGAACACCACTATACAGAGGTGGTAGGATGTTTGGATTTCTCCAACAAGAATCTTGTGTTTCAAATCATTAATTTTAATCCTTGGGTTCATAAATGCTTTTTTTTTAAATTAGTCATCTTCTTTCTCAGTGAGAAGCATTATCTGATTAGGAAAAAGTTTGGGCAATTGAACAGGCTCCTTGTGGGTTTGTCCTGAGATGAAGGTTGCTGTCTTTCCAGGGAAGTGCCAGGTAGGTCATGTATTCTGGCACTCCTCACCTATAAAGACATACAAAAAATACATGCATGCAGCTTTGAAACCTTTGAAACTCACAAACAGATGAAATTCAGATCAGTGCTTTATATGAATGAGGTGACTAAAATATTCTAAAATGCTATTTTTGCGCATTAACAAGATTCCATAGAAAGATAGCATGTTTTGGTCTTTTTTTTTTTTATTTTTTTTTTTTTATTTTGCCAACCTGATAGAGTAAATTGATTTCACTTGTAAAGTCTGAGCATTTTCTTTGGCTGGATAATTACAGAACTGCCTGGAGGGGAGGCTTAAAGTGGAAAATTATCTGACATTTCTACAATTCACATGCACGGAAGGTAAGAAATATATACATTTTTATTAGATTTGGCAAGTTTACACTTGATGATTTTTTTTGTTACATTCATGACATCTTTGTTCCTTGGCACAAGGTAGAACATGAACCCATTCTGATAGCAGATCTTGCTAAAGCTGTTTTACAAATAAAATGTCAAATCATCTGCAACTGATAATTAAGCAAAGGACTGCTTCATGTGAAATCCTAATGGCAGAATACCTGCATTGACTTTCCTGGCAGACAGTCCGTACAGAAAGAAGAACACTTGTTTCCCAAAAATATTTTTATTACTTTAGACTTATATAGATCTTGTGTGGAATTTTGTTTCGTCTCTGTTTGGTGTGGAAATCTAATAAAGGGGATCATTAGCCTCCCTTATGAAACCATTCCTTTCCAATACACATTTGCTTACACAAGGAAAATACATCTCTTGTATTGAAAATGTTAACAATCCTCAACTGAGCAAAAGAAACGTAGTTTGTACATAAAAAATACCTAAATCTTACCTTTCTCATTTAGTGTCTTTGTACACATACTATTTAGAGAACTCTCAGATACACCAAGGGGTCTGAATAAAATTTTTTATCAGCTAAGTCAAGGTGACTGTGTAAGAAGTACAGTTGCCCTAGGGGTCTCCCAGGAGAAAGAGCTGAGGAAATAAATTTTAAGATCTTAGTAAGTTTCTGAAATTTACTCTGACTGTCTTTGTACACAGATATTTTCTGTAGTGCACAGAGGACAGATGCTGAGCTGCCTTCCAAACCCTAAATACCTAAATCCATACTTTTCATATATTCTGACAAGAGTGCAGGGTGATTCCTTGCTACATTATTCAGTGCTATCGCAGTGCAGGCTGGTTAGGATTTGGGTGCTAAGAAGGAATGGGCTTCAGTTTCTTCCTGGGCTCTGAAAAATTTGTAAATACAAATTAGTAAAAAATAACTAAAAATGCCTTACTTGGAATGCAGCACATGGGAATCTTACTAGAGTTAAAATTCCTACAAAAGTTAAGACAGCTGAAAAGATTCATATAGTTATCTATCCAACAAGACAAGCAAAACTGAGAACTTGTGGCTGACGTAAAACTGAATAATTACTCCTGTAATGCTGGGGTGCTGACAGTCTGAGAGTCTGTGTCTGGGACTAGAAATACATGGCGACATTCAGAAGAACTTTAATTAACCTTGATGTGACTGGAATTTAGCAAGCAAAGGAAATCACCTAATATTTTAATGGTGGTGAAATTGTTAAAAAGAATTCACATTTCCAAGGTTAAAAATAGTTTAGAATGTGATAAGAAAAGCTGTCTATGACAACAAAGCAGGCAGAGCTGTGAGTCAGAATATATACAGAAGCACAACCTCAACCCAAGCAAACAGGTTGCTCAACACCTGGGGCAAAAAGTCACAAGAATAGTGAAGGATTGTAGCACTTTGTAAGAGTTTATGAAGACCGTGTAGTAAGCACAGCATATATGAAGAGCATAGGCAACAGCAGCTTTAGCTTGTACAAATTTTCACAGAAACAAGAAGAATAAGATAATGGATTGTAATCAGAAAACTAATGGATCAATTTTCAATCTCAATTTCAAGTTGCTGTGATTGCAGAAGCAACATCATTAGTACTGTAAATCCTATAGTGTGTAAAAGATAAGTAAATGTAGGCATGACTGTTCATAGAACATTGAGATTGGAACAGCACAAGCAATTATTACATTCTTTAAATATAAGCAGTATGAAGTTTAAACCAGTTCATGTCCTTAGTGTCACCAAGAGAGCATGCCATCTAGAGGAAAAAGGGACTAAACTGAATCAGAAGTCTTTTGCAACAAGGAGCTGAAAGATTCCAACTGTTCTGGGATTAATTTCTTCAGGGAAGTCCCTCTTGCCCTCCTTGAAGAGGAGTGCAGTAGGTCAGTGTTCTGGGAAGCCTCTGGAAAGTAGATGAACTGCCAGAAGACATGCAGTCTGTGGTCACTAGGAGGAAAACCAAAACAAACCCAATATCACTCATTTCTTCTGTAGAAGTGTCTCATTCCACCCTCAGAAAAAACATGCATGCCTGAAATGTTTCCCACTATCTAAAAGGGAGATCTTGAAAAGATGGTTCATTTTAAATCTTTTTACCTGCACTCTGGCACACGAATGGTCTGGATCTATCTGCTTCCCTTTTGGGTAGATACTGAATACATGTGCCAGCATCATCTGCAGCAGGAAGCAATCTGTGGTCCCTACTCCAAGCAGCAGAAAGTACCTTGTATCACTTACTCTAATCTTGTTTACTTCAGATTGCTGGTATCCAGGAAAATACTTTTCATTCTCCTCCTCTGGCTCCCAGTGTGACATCAATAAACTTCAAAGGCGGAAAAAAGAGAGAGACACATTGCTATTTACTAGGAAGGTGATTTGAAGTCCTGAAGAAATATCTTATATTCCTGGGTGTGACATTTTCATTTTACACATGAATATGCCTGAGACCTGAAAGGTCTGTTAGGATAGTTCTGTAGAACTGTGGAAGTTATAAAACTGTGTAGGCAGTTAGACCTCTAGGGTCCTCCAATCCCAGAATCACAATTAAGTTTCAACACAGGAAGAACACACATCACATCCATTTGGGCTGTGCCCAATTCTTGCCATGTTCCACAGACGACAGAAAAAACTTGTGGTGTTTGGGGAAGGACTGAGTAGATGGCATTTTGACATGGGAAAAACAGGGAAAGAAAACAAAGAGGAAATTGAACAATTTTCTGTAGGACCCCTGGATTAAAGCTAAACTGTCAAATTGGTGAAGTTCTGTGCATAGGAGTAACTGGAGACAGAACCTAACAGACTAAATGTAAGGAACCACCCCTGAGAGTAAATCTGTTTCCATCCATTAAAAATGAAAGTGTCAGCTGGAGGTACATGGAGATAAATGTATAAAATTTAGCTGTCTGTAAAGATATTTGGATTACAAGGTCAACATTTAACAGCATGACAGTGGTATGAAACATGAAGTGAAAACTCTCGAAAGATGGGCCTGGGGTGTCTTCTACTGGCAAAGGTGTAACTGTGTGTCACACATATGCTTTGAAGATTGTCACTTGTAAGCACAGGACCTGATACCAATCTATTTGTAACAGCAACCTCGTTTGATGTACTTGCTCATCCTACAATACAGCCCAGTACATTTACCTCAGGAAAGAAGAATTTCAGATTTCTTTTCCATTCTATGTAATTCCCCCTGAACTTGTGATGCAAATTATGTCATAAACAGGTTTGCTCACCAGGCTTCATAAATAAGAAAAAAGAAATCCTCCTTCTAGGCTAGATATAGCCCTGATGTGGATGTAACAGTTGTGCTTTTTGCCCTCCCTCACTCTAAGTAAAACCACACCATTTTCCTCCATAAACTGTACATATTGTAGCATTTGAGGATAGCCTTAACTTGTAAGAGAGAAGTAATTGTCATAAATATAACACTACCAGCATTGCCAAAACTGTCATAATTTTGACCTTTTCAAATTTTGGAACAGATGCCAAGGACTTGACTGACACCTGACAGTCTCCAGCCTCATGCTCCCTGTGCAAAGGGGTTGCAGCTAAACTCCTTCTGAGCTAAACGCAGTATCCACGTACTCATTTCATGATTTGTACCTTCGCCTACACTAACTCTGTCCCATAGAGATGTCACAAGTTTAAAAAATGGTGCCAAAAAGCATTTCTGGGCATTGCAGCTTCAGTATCTATGCTATTACATTGTTGAGAGGTTCCTGCATGGTTTGTGGTTTTGTTATGGGCCATGTGTCATTTTTCCAAGCAATGACAAGACATAGTTTTTGAGTCAGCAACAGATATACAGTTTGCATAAAGTCATCTTATTCCAGAGATTGGGAGTGCACAGTCATAAGCAGAATGGACACATCCTAGCCCACGACAGATGGCCTCAAAGCCAGAGGAACAACCCTTCATGCTATTTAGTAGTTTTGACATAACCACTGTGTTTCAGCTGAAGTCTCTAATTCACAGAACTCCCTGTGTTTTATATTTAGTTTGGATTATTCTGTAAGCTCTTCTAGGCACTGTCCATACTTCTCTTCATTTTTATGTATCTAGCACAAAGAAGTCTTACATCTGATCAGGATGTTGCCTAACATCATACACAAAAGAATGAAAATCTTGACACTCTACAGTAGATCCTACCGCTGAAGCTGAATAGAATTGCAAAATCCTTAACGTTGTAAAAGACCTTTAAGGTCATTGAGCCCAATTGTTAACCCAGCACTGTCACATTCCTCACTAAGCCATGTTCCCAAGTGCTACATCTACACATTTTTTGAACACTTTCAGGAATGCTGATTCCACCACTTTCCCAAGCAAAATAGCTAAGTGTGTAAGGTTTAATATACACCACCTTTGTAATACATGCCTCAGTGTGCAAGACAGTGGCAAGTCTAGCACTGGACTGAAAGACAGAACACCATTTTTTCTGAGCACAGTTTAACACTAAAATGTCATTGTACATGAGGTATCAAAGCAACATAACCCCCATTTCCTCTTCCAGGTTATCAGTGTGTCTCTCAAGTAATGAATATAAAATAAAACCCACTTTTTCACTTCTCAGATGTGCTTTACACCACCATTATTGTAAGCCACTATTGCTTTTTGCTGACGATGCCGCCCTTGTTGCTCACACAGAAGCAGCTCTGCAGCGCTTAACATCCTGCTTTGCAGAGGCTGCTGAGCTTTTTGGGCTGGAAGTCAGCTTGAGGAAGACAGAAGTCCTCTATCAACCTGCACCTCAGGAAGTCTTTCACCCTCCCCACATCACCATAGGCAAATCAGAGCTTAAGTCAGTCCAGCAGTTCACCTATCTGGGAAGCATCATTTCCTCAGATGCTAAGATTGACAAAGAAATAGACAACAGGTTAGCAAAGGCATACAGAGCTTTTGGAAAACTCCATAAAAGAGTCTGGGGCAATAAACACCTGAAGAAAAGTACAAAGATCAAGGTCTACAAAGCCATTGTACTGTCCACCCTTCTATATGGGTCTGAATCCTGGGTCATCTACTGCCACCATCTGCGACTCCTCGAGCGCTTCCATCAGTGCTGCCTCCGGACAATACTAAACATCCACTGGACAGACTACGTGACTAATGTGTCTGTTCTGGAGCAGGCAGAGGTCACCAGCATTGAGGCCATGCTGCTGAGAACGCAGCTGCGCTGGGCAGGGCACGTCTCCAGGATGGAGGATCACCGCCTCCCTAAGATTGTGCTCTATGGTGAGCTTGCCACCGGCTGCCGCAAGAGAGGAGCCCCGAAGAAGAGATACAAGGACTCCCTCAAACAACACCTCAGCCTTGGCCATATTGACCACCATCAATGGTCCGCTCTGGCCTCCAATCGGGAGGCATGGAGGCACACCATCTATAACGCTGCTGCTTCCTTTGAGAGCGCACGCAGGATCAGTCTGGAAGAAAAAAGACAGCACAGAAAGAACCGTGCCTCGCCAATACAGCCTGTGGAGACTTTCCACTGTGCCTTTTGCAACTGGACTTGCCTATCGTGCATTGGCCTTTTTAGCCACCAGCGCGCTTGCAGCAAGCGTGGGTAGAGCCCTTCTCAGATCTTCGTTCGCGAAGCCTAGCCATGAATGAATGAATGTATTGTAAGCCAAAAAAGTTTTTCTTCAACATTTAAAACAGCATAAAAAATTAGAAGTTACAGAGTTTTCCTGAAAGCAGCCTCTTCACATACCTCCACACCTAGAAAGACACAATTCCCAAACTTTGGCAACTCCACAAAATATCCTCTGGCGTGCCTCTGACCCTGAAAAAGGATGGCCCCAGGTGGCCTCCAGCATCTGACTGGCATGAGGGTGTCCTTTTTGTCATCAAGATGCGTGCCTGGCTCTCTTCTCCTGGAGAACTGGCAGCTGTATGTGAGAGATGAGCAAGAGGAAGAAATTCAGGTGAAAAAAAAGAGAAAAACTGCTTCGTAAAGATGCTGCAGATGCAGCCCAAAGAACTATGTTCAGTTTGGTCTTGTACTGGCCGAGAAAAGATTTGGAAGGATCTTGGGGGTGAGATGAACATACCTCTTCAAAAGTGTTTAAATACGCCTACAGAAAGGACTAGGGGAAGGTTGTCTGGTTATGACAGCTTTAGAACGACAGAATCATAGAATCATTAAGGTTGAAAAAGACCTTTAACATCAGGGTCAACCGTCAGCTTGTGAGCTTCTTCACTCGCTCCTACGTATTACTTTATTTAATAAAGTATCAACATAAGATACCAGGAGCCCTCCGCACGGAGCGGCCACCGCGTTCCTTGGCGTTTGGCAGCACCCGTCACACTTTAAAGTTTTCCCCCCGCACCTCCCCGGCTCTCGCCGCCCCGCCGTCTCTCAAGGCGTGACAGAGCATGTTTCCCAGGCCCTTGCTGCCCCCTTCCTCCTCCTGGGGGAACTCCCCGGGCCCTGGAGGGAGGAGCGGGACCCCTTCGGGCCGGGAAGGGCCGGGGCGGGCGGGTCCGGCGGGCACAGCCGCGGACGGGCCGCGGGCGCCACCCGGTGGCCGCTCCGCAGGGGTGCAGGGCCGGGGCGGCGACAGCAGCGAGCGGAATTGGGAATGATCGGCGTTGGGAGCGGATGGCGCTGGCAATGGCGCTGGGAGCGGCGCTGGGGCACTTCGCGGCTCCTCCTGTCAGCTACCGGTTTGAAGTAATCCAGCGGGTGCTCGAACTGCCCGAGTTCGGGACGCCGACGGGCCCCCAGCATCCCGATTCCTTGTCAGTGCGGTGAACAAGGAACACGGCGGCAGGAAGGAAGTGTCAAGGTGGTGTCCCCATCGCTCCGTGTAGCGTGGCACAAGCTGCACGTTACCCAGAACAAAATAAAAGTATTAAAAGAAGGTGGGAGGGGAGGGACCCTCCCAGGCTGCAGGGTCCAGCCTGCGCCTACCGGCTCCGGTTTACAGCCGCCAAGTGGTCCTTGCTTGAGCAGGTCTTGTCTGTCCCCCGTCAGGGTTGGGGACATCTGCTCGTGGTGCAGGACCCTGCGGACACGGCGCTGGGGCTGACCCTGGGCGCTGCCACCTGCCCATGGTGTATTTTTCCAGCACAGGGTCCCCCGAAGCTTCCTTTGTCTCTTTGCATTGAGCGCTTTATGCAGTAACTAATGACAGAGCTTGTAGTCTCGAAAGAAAGGGTCAGTACGGAAAGAGAGAGCTACATCCTGCAGTCGGAATGACAGACGGGGAGTGTTCTCATTTCCTGGGCTATGTAATACTGATCTTTTAATTTCTCTGGCTTGCTGGTGTTCAGTATGTCTTGGGCTCCAAAGGCCATTGAGACTTTCTAGGAGGAATTAAAAATGAGCAAAAGCAGTGGCAATATCTTGTAACTCTGACTTTCTTTAAATAATTAGAAAGTAACACACACACACACACACATATATATATATAAACAGAGTCTTAGTACATTCTGTGCTGATGTTTTCATAGACTGAGTGGTCCTTTTAGTTATCATCTCTCTCCGTTTTTTGCGTTAGACAAGAGAGGAAGAGATTTTTTTTTGTGTGTCTCAAGTACAAGAGGCCTACTTGAATTAGTCCCTTTGCATACCTCTCTGAACTTTTTAGTGAAATAGACACAGTGTTATTCATTCATGGTTAAATTCTAGTTTTATAGCCAAAGTACTGAGGGAGAAAAAGTGGGGCTGACCTGCTTTCAGACATTGGCAACATCCAGTAAGGAATTATTTCTCAAAATCAGCTTTGAAAAGGGTCGGTGCCAGAACATCTGTGGTGACACGGCAATGCAGAGAATGGGGTGGGAGGGGCAGGAGTCAAATGCAGTCTTGCACTGTACAGCATAGCTGTTTTCAGCTGTGTGCCTACGCAAGAGGGGCAAAGCCTCATCCATTTCCAAAGATCTGAAGCTGGCAACTTTCCAGCAATGGCCAGCATAGCAGATGCACAAGACACTTTGTATTTCTTCCCTTTATTGCCTTAAACACAATGAAAGGAATGAAAGAAATAAAACTTGTCCCATTGCTTCTTAACTGGTGTGACAGCTTCTCATCCTTGCATAGGAATAAAAAAAAATTAAACTCTTCATATTACAACTTACTCTGCCTCACATCTGCTCATACTTGGTAGAGGTTCCAGTCTTACTTCTCCAAACACAGTTCAAGGGATGCAGTCTGAACATAGAGGAGGAGACATACTACTTCTTAAGTGAGAAGTTCTGTGTCAGATCAAGAAAAAACACAGAAATGTTTTCTTCCTGCTCTATGCAGAGACTGATTCAACAGAGATGTGATGACAGCAGTCAGTAAAAGCTACTAGTGTCAGTACTAGTCTGTAGAGAGAGTGGAAATATCACTACAAGGATACCTAGATTTACTGTGTCCCTGTGTTCTTTCTTATTAAATAACCATTCCAGAAATTTGAGATGTCTCTTTGTGCCTTCACCTTATCAGTTTGACTCTGAGCTGACAAGATGAAATCTATACTGACTGGAAAATACAGTCATGAAATACTGACTTGGATGAAAATTTTGACATCAGTGGGATACGACTCATTATAATAATTTAATGCATTCAGATTTTATATCTTTCTGCTCTTCTAGTTTATTAAATGATCCAGCATGAACAATTTAGTGGTATGAAAAAAATGTCGTTTTAGTACATCAGAAACAAGGCACTTCTACCTACCTAACCCAAATATCCTTAAAATTTTAACAACCAAGCATCTTATAAGAAGGGCCTGCATCATCACTCATCTTGCCCTGATACTGCATTGCTTGAAGTCGATCTCTACTTTGTTAACAGTGTGTCCTTGATGGTGGAGAGCTATGTAGAGCTATGTTCTGGACAAAAGAAACCTTATAAGCCTCTACAATTTGAATTGTGCTATAATGTTCCTTGTGCAGTGGGAGAACAGACACAATACAGATGAGATATGATGACTGGCTCTCTGACTTCTTTTGGTTTTCCTTATGATCTCCTGACATTAGTTCCCCAAGCATAAGGTGTAACAGCTCCTTTCATCTTGCTTTAGAGGATAGCTTTTTACTTGTTGAAAACAGTCTTCCAAAAATAGGAAGTTTGTTCAGGCAGAGTTGCAGATTTTGCCTATAGACAACAGATTTGGACTAAAGACCTTGATAGTCTCAGATTGCAACAGACCTTACAGAGCTGGTAGTGGGACCCTTTAGGCACGTCCTATGGTCTGGAAAAGGATCAGAAGTGAAAGGCTGAGTTGCCCTATCTGGAAGGTAAATCAGGATGTACAAAGCCCTCTTCCCTCATCTGCCTCCTTAGACCGTGTTTGCCTTGGTCCACTGATAACTAGGGGTGTTTGAGAACATGTGGAATTGTTTTCTTTCCAGTTTTCTTAGCTGGTCTTTTCGTGATAGAAAAAGGAGACCAACCTTCACCTTGGACAGAGACTGAGTACTTTGCTTCCAAATCAATGTATCACTGCGGAGTCGCATGTCTCTGACACACAGTTCCTCACAGTTCCAGTCTCTTTCCATCTCTGTTCTGTGTTACCATTACAATTGACATTAGGGTAAAAGCACATTTTATCCCAGAGTAAATTTTTATAATTCAGGATGATACATCAGCTAAACACAGCAGTGATTGTTTCCATATGTTAGTATTTAAGTTTGCTTGAAGCAATCATTCTGCCACTGTAATAAATCCTGCTATAGCATTAAATGCTTATTGGAATCTTTATTCTTTTCATTTTTAATCCAAGAAATCAAAAAAAACACCAAGAAAGTTTTCAGGTATGATATTCAATATATAATCTGTGGAATCCCAGCTGAATTCTTCAAGAGTAGAACATCCTAGAACTGCAATTGCTGAAAGTGCCTTGGACTCAGCAAATTTTCAGAATATCAACCTGTACCTGTGCATAACTAAAGCGATGAAACAAATACAAAAAATTGTTATTACAGACTATTTCAGAAGCCCTTTCTCTTTCAGATCATGTATTTCTCAGTCAAGTCAGTAAGAATATAAAAAAGAATCCAAAACTTGTCACTGAAATTTTTATGCTTCTATGAAAAAAAAAAAAAAAAGAAAGAAAAAAAGTCCCTTGAAACAGAAAATTTCAACTTTACACTGTGGTCTGTCAGTTTCCAGTAAAGTGACACCAGACAAGCCATAGGGAATATGCACACTTTCTAATTTTAAGTATAGAATTCAGATAGCAGCTAAGATCATTTGCAGTGAAACTAAAGCCCTTCAGACCTACTTTTCATGACTTACCATAGTTTCCTTCCAAATCTAAGCATATATTTTGGATACCTCTATTTGAGTAATATGGCATTCCTTTTCTCTTGGTGTCTCATTCCTTAATGTAGAAAAGACTATTCCCTTTGCTCCTTTGGGACTTGCAATATTTTCCTCAATAGTGCTGCTGTTGCTGACTGTCAAAAATAGCCTTAAAAAAGCAGTAGGCTTGGCTTCAGCTATATACAAAGTGTGTTGAACTTGCATAAAAGCACAACTTTTTGAAAGGACAGTTTTCAACAAGCAATAACCATACTTTCAGATTTAATAAGTCTAAGTCACTGGCAGTAATGTAAATTAATTTGCTGATACTTTGTATGTGTTCAGTTTGAGTTCAGTTGTGCTGCACTTTTGCTATTTATGCCTGGCAAACATAACCTGCATATACTTTTTTATGCCTTGCAGGCCAGAAGCAGTGGTATTGCCAAGTTGCAACACCTCCAAAATGTGGTAGCACAAAAGGAGTCCATGGTGAAGAATATCATGTGGCTACTGTCCAAGAGATGGACGTCAAAGAACCACAGTGAATGTGTGAGATCCAGCTTTCCTCTGGCTTGCTGGGGCAATGGGAGGAAGGGATGCATTAACAATCTCCTTAGAGTCAAAGGGTGACACTCAGTGAAACTGCCTATCAGCAACTCCAAGTGGTTAATGTGCCAGGCACGTGGACCTGCATGAGCACATGTAGACAAATGTGTTCAAATCAAACCATACTGGGACCATAATGTACTTATATGATCTTTTTAAGCTTAATAATTACTCTTTTTTTCACATTCATTTGTACTCAGAGCAATCCTTTAGGTCCAGCAGTTCACTATATCAAAGGTCTCTTAATATGAGGGCATTTTTCCAAGGAGATTGAACTTGTGATGACAAAAAGTACCTTTCAGGAGGATGTATTTAGGCAGAGTGGGAAAGAATGGTACAATGAGCATATGAGCTTGTGAAATTCAACTGGAGGTTGAAGTAATTAGCCCAAGGAATCATTTGTTCTTTTCTCATTAAGTCTGGAAAAATTTAAGCAAAGAAAAGGCATATAATGCAATCTTTGTAAGGGGCTAGTTTTCAACACTCCAGTGTTCATATTTTGTCATTTCATGAAACCAAAGGTAAAAAAAGCTATGTTTTTTGCTCAGTTAAACTAAATCATGCAAGTCACTCAATCCACACTTCATGACTTGATGTAATGTTGTTCTGCCTGAGTTCATGCCAGTAACAGTTTTACACCACTGCACACCGCAATTTGCTTTATTTCTGATACTTATTGAAGAGCACTTATTTTAGAGTTTTGAAATTCTAAGTTTCATTACCACATTATTCAGGAGGAAAAAAACCAACAAACACAGAGAAAGAATATATTAAAAAATCCTGAAATAAATTTTAATGGCTTTTCCTAGTTAAAGCAACAGATTTTCAAAAGAGATACTTAAAATTCTGGAGTTAGAAATTAATAGTGTCATCATATATCAGCAAATCCCACTGTACAATGTTCTGTTTTAATACACTGCACTGAATTGCCAGTCTAAAGCAGTACAGTTTTCATCCTTCCTTTTTATCTGGCCCATGGGTTTGGTAGAACATAATAATATAATAAGATATATCTTCTATTTTTTTAAGTAAGGCATATGTTCAGACATTTTACCCGTCTATTTGACATGTATGAAAGAGTATTTCAGAAATATATTACATGAACTTAAAAAAAGAGCTCAATATAGATAAAGTGTTCAGCTACCCAGAGATGTCATCTCGGAGAATTTGGCTTTTCAAATGTTCAGAGTTGTAAAAAAGTCCTTTGTTTGCACATTCCAGGTCTTAATCCATAGTCAGACAACTAGATTTATTTCCCTACGGCTTCCACCCTCTTAGGAAGCAACTTTAAGAACAAAAGACTCTACAAGTTACAGAAATGTAGAGGCTAAGCTGGTTTTAGGTTTTTGGTTTGGGTTTTTTTTTTTTGTTTGTTTGGGTTTTTTTTTTTTTTTTTTTTTTTTTTTTTTTTTTTTTTTTTTTGTTTTTTTTTTTTTTTTTTTTTTTTTTTTTTTTTTTTTTTTTTTTTTTTTTTTTGGTTTTTTTTTTTTTTTTTTTTTGGTTTTTTTTTTTTTTTTTTTTTTTTGTTTGTTTGTTTTTGTGGGTTTTTTTGTTTTTGTTTTTTGTTTTGTTTTGTTTTTTGGTTTTTTTGTGTGTGTGTTTTTTTGGTTTGGTTTGGTTTGGTTTGGTTTTTTGTTTGTTTTGGGGTTTTTTGTTGTCGTTGTTTTGGGGTTTTGTTTGTTTGTTTTGGGGGTTTTTTTGTGTGTGTGTTTTGGTTTTTTTTCTGTTGTGCTTGTAGCACTATTCTGATACCCTAGCCTTCCATTTATTTGATGAATTATGGTTATGACAGTTTAGGATTCTCAGAACATCTGCTAATGTACATCAAAATCCACCTCCAGGGAGGAGGATGCAGCTTTATCCATATTGTCTTTGCTAGAAATTTAAGTGAACCTTAATTGCTCTTCAGAGAGCAGCATGTGCTGGATTTTTTTAGACCATGGAGAAGCTAAGATAGAAAATATTTGTCATTATAGCTGCAGAGAAAAGCTGCTGCAGCCAAATACCTGTGCCTTTTCTGTCAGTTTAGACTGATAATCTTATAAGCCATTGTTTTTTTCTGTACATTCTCACATTTCACTATATGTCTCCTTGCAGTTTCTATTCTCTTCTAGCTTAAGAAACTTCTGAATATTTTTCTTTACCTCTGTAATCATCTTCTTTCCTTTTAGAAATAGTTTAAGCTCAGGGAGGAGTAAAATCTCAAAGGGAAAACCATTTTCACTCTTCAGACTCAGGAGTAAATATTATCTATCCAGTCTATAGTTAGATTGGGTCTGATTTTCTTGCCATTTTTTTCAACTTTAAACAATTTACTTTGACAAAAGGCACATTACCATCTGTCATCTAACTGCATAAATCATAAGCTCCTGCCTACTTTCATTTCCAAGAGATTAATTTGACTAAAGCCTGTCTTCCAGAGAGGAATTGGTCCCCATCTGAGTATAGCAAGACATGACAAATCCACCACCACCTTTTGCAAGTGCTGCAGCCACTATTAAAAATATGTGCATTATGCCAAGTCATCCACCTCTGGCTTTTGGGTTTACCTTTTTCAATAGACCTTGATTTATTTATTTTTTTTTACTAGCAAAGCTTCTCCTTAACCTACCACTCTATGCTCTCCAGGAACTTTGTAGAAGGGCAGAATAGGTTGAAGGGAGGGAAACACAGGCTGAAAGTGTGTTTTTATTTTTTATTGCTCCCAGGGTGTATGAAAGAAGTACATAAGGTCCTGCTCTTGTCCTTTCCCCTCTATTTTACTGATCCTCAGCCTCTGGGGATGAGGCCCCTGTGGTCTGCCAGGAATAATAAACACTATTTTTTTTCCCTTCCCTTCCCTTCCCTTCCCTTCCCTTCCCTTCCCTTCCCTTCCCTTCCCTTTTTGACTTACTCCAAATATCCAGATGTAAGCTAAAGAGAAATTAAAAAAAAATAAAAAAAGGACTACAGTAAGTCCTTTTTCCATATAGGCTCTGTCTATACTGTGAGTTTTATCAAATGGAGTTAGAGATAGACTATCTCACTGTTCAGGGAATTTTCAGTTTCTGCCTTTTTTTTTTCTAATGGACATTTTGCTATGCAGTAAATTGCCCTGAGTCTTGTGCATTGAACTCAGTTAACTTGCCTATTTCCTAAGCAGATCTGTTAGCAAACTCAAAATATGGACTTGAAACTGTGAAAGAACAGACAGCATAATGATATGCCAATTGTTAGTACAGTGTTGATGCCTGTCTTCATAAGGTGTCTGTGGTCCCGTGAGTAAACAGGGCAGTGATGGACTGATTTGGATCCCAGTTAATTAGAATCGACTCAGAGAATAAGAAGGTATGAAAGCCATTTCTGAAACATGCAACACAAAGAAAGGGAGCAGACAAAGCTCCTCTGTTTTAATGATTTATGTTGCAAAAATGAAGCTATAAGAACAAAAATCCATACTAGTAATCAAAATTAAATATATACGTGAAAGGCAAAATTCATTTTAAGACTGGCATTTGAAGTGCCATAAAAATTGATGGTGCTGGGATCTGCAGGATTTGTTCCCATCTACCACTAATCCATACCATTGCAAAGAATAGAAAAGCCTACTTTAAGGTGGTAGACACAGAGTGACTTATTCAAACTTCTTGCTTTCACTTAAATTACATACCAACATGTAAGCAATGAGACTTTTCTCTGTTTTCCCCTCTAACCACAGCCTATGTGTAAAACTAGGTAGCAGAAATTTTAGCCCACATCTCTATTAAATTGGGTAATGACTATTTGCTGTGCAGTTTTTGGCAAGAACAGACAGGGCAACTGTTCAAGAAAAACAAGAAATTTCCTGCTGTATATGAACTGCTCATAAACACTTGAGCCCTGGCACTTTTTACTCAAACCCTGCAGGTCTCAGATGCCTAGTATTAATAGACATTGCTAATTACAAGCAGTGTGGTTAAAGCAAATGCTTAGCTATACAGAGCATTAATTGACACTGTTGTTGGGGAGAATGAAGGGCTGTGTGTGTGGGGAACTGTTTTCCCAGTGAGAAGGCTCAAGTCACTGCAGTTTTTGCTGGGTTTATTCATATTTTCCCAAAGTAGGTCTAGATTTAGACTGCATTCCCTGCCTTAGAAGACCAGGGAGAGAACTGGGATTCCTTTCTGGCTCCCATGGTTCAAGGTGGGAGGTAGTCCACTAAAGACCTATTACCATCAAGTTTCCACAGCCATGCTGGCCAGGCCTTTTGGGGTGTGAAGTCAAGATTGAGTTCACTGACTGTACTGTAGCTCTGCTATTCTACATGCTCGTGTCTCATGTATTATACCTGCTGTCTCTGTGCCTCACTCAGCTGTGCTGGTCATCACAGCAAAAAACCCCACACCAAACAGGACCTCCCATTATTGTCTGAGTTATTCAGAGGATTTGTGCTAGTGTATTCTTTTTTATATCTCATATTTCTGGTCTTCATTCAGGAGCACAAAGCTTATATTTGGAGGTTTATTAGATTGCTCTGGCTGCTTCTTAGCTAAGGAGCAGCCATTTTAACTTTTTCAATACTTGAAATCCCCTTCAGTGCATCTACCAGCTTTTAGGATGACATTAAGGATGCCTTCATGGCAAAATTTAAAGAATAGAGAGAAAAGGTCTAGGAAATAGAAATTAACATCTCATCTGACCTAAGAAAGAAAAAAGTGATTTTTTTTCTTCATTTTTTCAGAAAGAATTGGAAAGACTAGTCACCCAAATAGACATATTTATTGTTATGGGTTGTTTTTCTTTCCCCTGGATTGCTATTTTACAGCAAGCAAAAACAAAGTGTTGCAGAAGAAAGGGGGAATTCCTTCAATTTATGGAGTGTTACTTTGGACAGAGAAGGGCTTAGGATTCAGCAAGTTTCTAAGATGAGTCATGGCTGACTATGGGGTTGCATGGAGGGACTAGAGCAAGACTGAGGGAAGTACAGCTGAATCAGTTAAAGTCTACATCTTCCAGTCTCCTTGTAAAATGGAAACACAAAGGACTCTGTGGGGTATAGTTTAAACCTCCCTATTTAAGGTAGGCAGTCTTTGCAGATAAACTGTGCAGTCTGCAAACTGTGTGCTGTCTGGTGAACCTGCAGAGACGAAATACTTAAAATGAAATATTTTCTGAAAACATCATTAATATATTAAATACTAAAAATATCAGTTTTACAGAATAACACTGTAGTCTCATTTGATTAGTCCTCGTTTGAGAATGAACATTTTATACCTCTCCTCCTTTTGTACAGAACACAGCAGCCTCTCATGTATTTTTAACTCTGAAACACAACATTCAGGTGTAGATTTCCCTCTGTACAAGAGAGGGCAGCCTAGTCCTGGTAATAGTGCCTCCAGAGCTCTGGACATCTGGAAAATCTGTTACCTTATTTGTTATGCTTGACTGTAAAAATTACTGCCTAAATTGAAAATTAATCTCTATTCCTCATTTTATGGGGGACCGGAGACTACTCTGAGACTTCTTATGTTTGAAGGAAACTTACAAAATAAAATCCTTTGTTTTATTCATGGGAAATATCTGCTAATGTGATACAAATATGTGGGTTTCTTCAGTGATGAATTACTTTACAACTTGTAGTGTGAAAGCCGAGCTGAATCAGAGCCCTGTGTCTGGACTGATCTCATCAATTTTGGTTCCTCTGCAGGGATTTGGCTTTTGATCACACACTTCTTAATAGATCCAAATATCTAGACACTGTGGCCACTTGTGCTTAAATCCTTGCTGCTTGGGTTTATTTCATGCATCACTTTTTGGTCTTAAAGGCTGAGAGGTGCATCACAAGGTCAGACTGAAGGTCTACATTGTCTGGTAATCTGTCTCTGAGAGTGGTTATAGCAAGTGCTTAGGGAAGAAATATAACAGATAGAGTGAACACAGAGGGATCGTTGTCTGACATACCTTCTACCTTCCAGCATTCACTGGTCTAAAACAACAACTTCTTGAGCCAGAGTTAGTATCTTGAGAGCTACTCTTTCCTTCCTCTGAGGACATTCCATGTGCGCAGTATACCTGAGACTGGGAAGACAATTTAAATATTTTCCTCATTTCATTTTAAGGACTGTGTTGCTGTCTGAGACAGACTTTCTCCATTCCTGAAGCTTGCTTTCTTTTGGCGTTTTCCCCTTTCTCCCTTTTTCCTTTCTTTTTGATTTTCCTTATTTAGCCTTTTTTTGTTACATTTCTCAGAAGTTAAGCCAACACAGTTCCAAAATCCTGCCATGGTACCTACTGAGGCTGAGATCTTGTCCAAGTTTCATTTCCATTGAGTATGCTTCCTATACTTTTGTATAAAAGACATATATGTTATTGTCTGTTGGGTTTTTATACAATTCACTGCTATTTCCCCTCAATTCTATCCATTTATCTTTTATTTCAATGCATTTCATAATATTTATTTTTCTATTTTGAGGTATCTGTTTCAGGAGTGTTCCTTTTGCATTAATGTCCTCTGCAAAAAAAATCTCCTAAAATCAAATATCTGGTGAAAACCAAACTGGATTGATCTGGTTTGCTGAGACATAGGAGACTGAATTCTCAAAGATGGCAATAATCCTCAGAAAAAGCTCCACATCTCATTACTCTCTTTAAAGAGCAAGGGGTAAGGACTGTTTCATTGCAGAGGCTGTTGTCAGTAATTAGATATTAAAAAAAGGAAGAAAAAATGTTTGGAGAAAATCTTCCTCATCTAACTTTGATCAATCAAAATATCCCCACAGCTTTCGTTGCTCATGATTCTTGTCATTAACGAATGTCTGGCCTGCTACTTGGGCCTTGAATTTTTCACAGATTAAGGTCACTCTTACCTTTAATATTCCCCATACATGAAACTTATCTTCCTTCTTTAGAATATTGTCAGACAAAAAAGTGAAAGGAAAACTCATAAGTGCAGACAAGTTGAACACTAGTTGGCCTCTGGCTGTTCTCTGTTCTGTTTTTGCCCCTAAGTTTAAAGCTCCTGATATCCAAAACTTGCATGGGTGCCTGTAGTCTTTACTGCTGAACTGCCTTGCTAAAGAGGACAGGGTTCTGGCATCCCTTGCTAGTGCATCAATGACGTTAATTTCTTTGCCAGTTAGTATAATAACGAAGCATGTGCCTTCTGGATTTTCCTCTCTTAAAGCAACTCTCATGTGATAAGGTGTTGGCAACATAGCTATTTCTCAGTACACTCATTACAGCATTATAGTGATTATAGTGATTTATGGAACAGCTAAACCACAGCCTTGGTGTGAATGCCCTGGTTAGCTGCGGAGGTGATGTGTACATGGAAGGCAATGATTTGACTCTAGGACTAAGTTTCAAACCCACAAAGTTCAAATGGGCTCAGAATTTACTCAAACACATTCTCACATTCCTTTATTTTACAGACAAGGGTAATGATCCTAAAAGCAACTGCCCTGCAGCGTCACTGGAGTGAAAAATTGAAGGGTTGTTTTCCAAGTAATCTGACTCTGTACAGCTGGATCAATAGTCAATATTGCCAGGGCTTGGCTGTCTTGCTTCTACCTAATTTTTACCATTGCATGTCACAATGAAGACCAGTGTGGAAGACCCTCCAGAATGTGGAGGGAAAAAGAGGATGAGAAACCATGCCTGTTTTCAATACTCTCTACCTTTTTTAAAATACAATATGAATTGAAGATTCAAGCACTCTTGTAGGTTTATAGATTGGACAGAGATGTGTATGTCCTTTTAAAATTTAGATCTGATACTTATTATTTGCAAAGATACTGGTACAGGATAGGTATTTTGCTCAGAAAAATTATTCCAGAACTTTCCAGGCTCATATAGTTGAGCATTTGTAAAATGCTGTGAGTACTGCCTTTAAAGCTAAATTTCAGCCTCATGTTAATCCAACTTCTCTAGTTATAATTTGTACCCTCTCCCCAGAATTGTTTGGGCTGATTTTTAATGTGCTTGCAACAATCCCATAAAAAATGGTAAGCTTGAATCAAATTAGTGGAGACCACAGAGCACTGGGAAAAAAAATGTTTCAAATGTTTGTGCCAACAATTTTCTTAAATTGTAAATGGGTCCCATGCCATCTAGTCATATGCTTTGAAAGCTTCTTCAGTACAAGAGTGGGTTTTTTGCCCTCCTCCTTTTAGCCCTTTGGAAGGTCTGGTTTTGGGTAAGACTGATGTGACCAGGAGTTGTCCTTTACAGCTACCTCCAGCAGAGAGATGATGCAGACACAGTGGGTCACAGTGTCTTCTGCATCAACTGCCTTCATTTGTGAGAGGGAAGTAGATCAGACAGTCAGGGATTTATGAAGCTCAGTCCCAGACCCAGGATTAGTCAATGTTACAAACAACTGCTTGTCACTGAGCGAGCTGTGTCTATGGCAGCACTGCCTCAGTTAGGCTGCATGTTAGAAATGTAACAGGAACGTGACAGGGATGTGGATATGCCAGGGAAGTGTGGGTTTTTTTAGCAGCAGAGGGCTTCTGACCAGCAATATGTAGCAGATTTGTGACCACAGATGCCACTTGGGTGGTGCAGACTAGCTCTGACTGCTCTCAAGAATTTGTCCAGTAGCTCTTTAGAAATTCCACCTGGCGAGACTTATAACATACCTTTTCAGGACATTGTCACTGACTTCCTTGAACATCTGTAAATAGCTGGTTTGTGTATGTTCATGCACCGTGGAGGATAGAGTTTAGATTTTTTTACCAAGGTTATCCTTTTAACACAGGGCCAGATTGTCAGGGAGGCAGATCTATGCTGGGGAGAGCTGCTTGGTTGACTTAGTGGGTGGCATTCTCATAGCCGAATAACAATTTCTTTGTTTTGTTTCTTTTATTGTGCCTTTGCTATTATGGAAAGGACCCACTGTGTTTATATATGAGCAGATTGTTCTCCCGTTTTTGAAAGCTATGTGTTTTCATCCTGAACATTGCTTCTCTCCCCAACCTTTACTAAACCCTCCCTCCCTCCCCCCCCGCAACATCAAATTTAAAAATCCCAACCCAGAAATATAAGGGCAGGTCAACAATGGCTTCATTCATTTTGGAAAATCCCTGCCTAATGGCTAAAATGAAAAGGATCAGTAAAAAAATTTTCTATACATCTATTTTCTGGCATGATTCTTTTAGCTGCTGTTGCATGAGAAACAGTGAGAACCTGTAATAAGTCACTTTGCAACAAGAAGCTATAATTTCGATGTTTCACGTGTTTGGATGACTTTTTTGCTTTTTTTTCCTGTATTGACTTCAATTTCAAATTTAGACTCCACTGCACCAAAACTACAAATCTGATTGTTGAAAGATAGAAATGAGTAATGGAAGTTGTACTTTCTCAGAATCAAATTCACTGGAATTTAATTAATGTGTGTCTATTAAAAAATAACTATCAGAAAACCAAGAATAAACATAAAATTTAACAATTATGTCTTGAATTTTTTTTTCCAGAGAAAAATGGATGATTTGATAAAATCTAGTGCAACTGATAAGGAAATGTGAGGGTATACTGAATATGGGCAAAATGAGAAGAGGGTGGATTGCTTAATATTCTGGTAACTTAATGAAGAGTTTTCAGTCCAAAACATTTGTCTTGAGGTTTTTGAATCATTCTGCTTGGATTCTTGAGCAATTTACAAGCCGTGCAAACCTAACTCATCTTTCTTCCCCTTTTTCTTGTTTCATTTCTGAAAGAAAGGGAAAGCATGAAGGAGTTTAATTACACTTGGATTGAGGAGTCAAATGTATTAAAGGTAGGAAATTCTAAAATACTGAATGTTCATGGGTAACTTCCCCTGATGATCATTCCCCCAGCATAAGACTTAGATAAAATTTGTTTCCTTTTTGTTTGCTTTCTATATTCTTTCCAAACATTCTGTTTTTCCTTCTCTCTTTCTTCTCACTGTTGCTAACTAGCATTCTGATAAACCCTTATATATTACTTAGCAATCAGCATTAGAAGAGGTACATATGAGGTATAAAAGTACATTTTATTTAAGTTCTTATTTAAATCTACATATAGCATTAATTTGTTTTTTAATGTGGGCTAGTTAGCTATATGCACAACAGTTTTATTAAGACACTTTTCTTTCTGTAAAATAAAATGATTTTGCAAGGGCATGAGTTATTAAATTTTTGATAAATAATTCACCAATTAGATGCCTTATGAATCTGTTTAGCACAAGTCTGCATGCTCTTTCTGGTTAGTGTTGGTTCCTTCAGTCAGTTCCTTACCAGTGAATTTGGGCTCTGTGGGGTGGAACACATTTTTTGTTGCTCAGAAGAAATATGCCAGGGTATTTCTTCTTTCTGTTTTGGAGGGTTTTTTGCTGCCAACATAGTCATGGAAAATAAAAAGGTCAGCTATTAGGAACTTGACATTTTATCTCTCTCTCTTTACTCTGCCTAACTTTTAAGAAACTGCTTCACTATTTTCCTTTTTAATCAATATCTATGAAATATCAGTTTTCAGTTGCTGCTTATCCTGTGCTGTCATTGCAGTTTTCTTTGATATATCTCTAGTGCTTGCATATCAGACAGATTTTTGAATCTTGCACTGTGCTTAAGTTATAAGACTTCTCTTCCATAAATGCACAGAAGTCTGTGCTTATCATGAAGCTATTGAAATCCAAACATGTGCTTAAGCGCTTTGATGACTGGGGGAAGGCTAAAGCAACAGCTTCAAATAAGCACATACTTTCTTCTTTTTTTTTTTCTCCAGAATTAGACACTATAAAAGTACATTTTAATGTCTATTGAAAACTGAAAAAGATCTCAAAATGTTGATAGGATTGATGAGAGCAGAATGAGTAATCCTGTGATCCTACACGTAGTGCACCTAAGGCAAAAGCTTGTCCTTAGTGTGTCTTTATTGTGCGTTTATAATATGGCACTCAGTGTGTCTGACTTAATATGGTTAGGGAAAAACAATGTTTTTAAAGTTGCAATTATTTTCCTACCATGCTCCTATATCCAGGAAAATGTCAGTTCATGCTTTGAAAGAGTGTCCCACGTATTTGGTACGTAGCTTGGAGCAGAAGCAGCAGAGGTTGGCTGTGTTGGTGGTCATGTCTGGGTAGACTAAGCAAGTGCTAAACTTTGAATCCCCTTGGAGAAAATAGTGATTGTATGCAAACTTTCAAAAGAGAGTACACTAAAGGGGAATATTAGGCTAAAAACCCAATCTCTTGGAGTCTTCTCCTTCAGGGATAAGCTGCTTTTCAAATGTGAGAGGGTTCTGATCCGCACAAACCCTGCAAAGGGTCTTTTCTCTATAACGCTGACATTGAATTTTTACAAAGGTTGTAGTTCTGTTTTCAAAGACTTGGCTTGGGCTCCTGCTGCACAATGCAAAGCAGTACAGAGTAAGCACTGCCTCTGCACCATGATCAGGTTTCCTTTTTTAAGACATTGGCAAAGGCTTCCCAGTAGCTGTTGATCCCAGCAGCTCATGTGAATCCTGCATGTACCCCCCTTCTCCTCAGTTATTTGCAGTACAGAGACAGTATTATAGCCAAGTCTTCTAAAGTTCTCCTCTTCTTTAATAATGAACCCATGTTTTCCCAGTCTGCTTACATCACTGTGGAATTTGGCAGAGGATCCACCTGAAGAAGAGACTGAGGGTCTTCTCTCCTCTCTTGCTTTTCTTTGGAGTGGCCTGCAAATAGTTTCCATTCCTTATACACATCTCTGGCTCTTTAGCTTGCTAGGGAAAAGATAGCACACAGAGATGTCTCTGTAGCCTTATGCCTAGCTCACCATTCAGTTGTGAGCCAGTTGTTAGCCACTCTTTCTTCCTTTTTTCTCCTTTTCTGATTCTTGTCCCTTAGAACAACAGCTTCAGACCAGCAATCAGTACCAAAAAAATCTGTAATTGTACAAACTTGTGTAAATGAGGCTCACCAGTACCCTACAGCCTGTGATGTACTTATGTCAATGAATGCTGAAGGAAGTGATGCCTCTAAACAACACCTTCAAACACATCCAGGTCATGTGATGACTAGCAGTCCCCAAAACCTATTTATTTCTGGTTCAATGTTTGACCAGAACAGTCACACATTTGCAGGTCCTACCTGTCTCAGTTATTAATTAAATAGCAAAACAGACTGCAGAAGCAAAATTGTACCTTTGACCTTTTCCATCTAATGCCACTTCCCATAAATTACTACCTGTCATGTTATGCCATGCTGTATCAAAGTAATCGCACACTTTTAGTAGATATCTACCATTACAGCAAAGCTATGAAGTGCACAATACATCCACATTTTTTCCTGTCTTGTAAAACACTAGATTTACATTTTTGGGGTGAATGGTAGTGTGGTGATAGTGGTGGTAACCAAGAAGTAAGACCTAATACTGTCTTTGCATGAATCTTCAAAAAAGTCCAGGAATACTATGATTTATTATTATTATTCTTGTAAGAAAGGAATACAGACCACATTTTTCTTCCTTATAGGTTATTTGGAAAGAGAACTTGATCATCTTAGAGGAGTTTATGATCTACAGAGAGAAGGTGCCACAGAACTAAAACCTTTCTCACACACTGTGCAAGATGGTATTTCACTGGTTTCACTCATCTTTTTTCAAAATAAAACTGGAGAACAATTTCAGAGTCATTCATTTTGAAACTGGCAGGAAGCACTGAGAAACGTCTAATTTGGTACCAGTATAGTAAATCACAGAACCCAATCCAGGCAGATCTGATCCACATGTAATAAATTGTGGCATTTTTGAAGCATTTTTGTGCACTGAAAAAACTCAGAATTACATTGATGCTCCAATAAAAAAAGAATATCATAAGTCGGACAAACACAAATCATTTAGAAAAGAAAAAAACATTCAATCAAGATTAACCTTCTAATGAGGAAAGATTATTTTCTTCAATGCTGCCAAGAAAACAATTCAAAATATCTCCTTCAGTGTGTGGTACAATTAATTTGAACTACTTCTGTTTCAAAGACATTGGCTAAAGACCGTTTCACTTCTAGGTCACCAGATATTGTTACTGAGCTATGCTCAGGTCCCTTCCACACTCACGCACAGTACAAGGTGTGGAGAGATGACGTGAAAGATAGGTACATACAGCTGGATAAAGGTTTTCTTGAATTCCTCTGTTGATGCTTCAGGTTGGACACATAAGGCAACCTCTGACCTGCGACCCATTGTATCTACTTAATATTAGCATCCCTCTGGGCCCATGCAGTAGGACCTACAGAAATGCAGGGTTTAATAGCTCTGGCACATCACTGTGCTAATCCATCCCTATTCCTTAGTACTGATAATTGTTTGGCTACTACAGTGTATAAGTAAAGTGATTGGCTTCATATCCTTGTCTGGGTAGTCCTTCCTCCCTAGAGATCTGCTGAGATTGGGCTTGACTGAAATGCTTGTGAAGCTGCCCCATATGTTTTTTCATTTGAGACCAGTGAGGCTGCTGCAGAGCTCTCAGTGGGATAGAAACGTAGTGGCTGCCTACCTGGAGACTGACTGAACAATATTGGCTTTGATCTCTATATCCTGAATTAACCAGAGCTCTAGTTATAGGTGAAATTGCCTGTTCATGCAGTCAGCAACAGCTGTGCTGGAGGAGGGAGTGAGGGTAGGATTGTGCTTTGTGGAAATGAGATCTCGCAGGAGTTCAGCTACTAGTTTTGAGCAAGCATCTAGAAAGCACAAAACAAACTAAAATTTTAAGAAGTTTCTGTCATGGTAAAATGTATCTGGATTTTTTCAGGACCAGAAAAAGACATGTCCTGGATGCTGAGGCTGTTTTGAAGTTCCCTTTCGAAAGTACAAGAACTTCTCAGGAATGCTATTGTATGGTTTATTTATGTTTTAGCAGGAATGTAATATTGCACTTTTCTCTAAATTATTTGGAAATGTTTGAACCATTTTAATGAAAGTTTCCAAAATAAGTCAGCCTGAGACAGATACCTTGTCTGGGAAAATTCAGCCCAAACACTTAAAGGTTGGCAAAGTATTATAAATTACTTAAAACAGCATCTTATAATGGTAGACGTTGGGCAGCCCAGCTGTACTTGTTGCTACCAGCTCTGCCCAGACTCCCTAAACTGTCAAA
Source organism: Scytalopus superciliaris (assembly GCA_013400415.1). Taxonomy (NCBI): domain Eukaryota; kingdom Metazoa; phylum Chordata; class Aves; order Passeriformes; family Rhinocryptidae; genus Scytalopus; species Scytalopus superciliaris. The sequence continues at coordinate 401,873 of VXBX01008995.1, forward strand.
AGGTGTTTGTGTTTCAGAACATTATTTCTACAGTCTATTTGAATTGGCAGATATTTGTTTTTTAGCTGCCAGTATTACATTTTGCTTGAGATAAGTGAGGTGCTGAAATTCCAGCTCAGAATGTGCTTGGCTTGTAGCAATTTCAATTTATATCACAACTATGACAAAGCAAGTGGATTCACATTTTTAAAAGCTATTTTAAGGATAGGGACTTCTGTACTGGCCAAACCAAGGTCTGGAACACCCACTGACCACATGAAAGCTGTCTGGGGTGTCTTTGCAGAGTGCTGGCTCCAATGCACACTGAGTGAGGCCCCAGGCAGGTGCACAGAATTTGAGTACTCACCTGCTGGAAACGTTTGGCCCAAATACTCAGATTCTCTGTGGGTGAACTGACTGAGGAGCATGAAAGGTACATCAAATTGTGAGGCACAGAGTGGTTGTTCAGTGCTAGTGGCTGAAATATTGCTTACATCTTCTCTGTGCCTCTCACACAAATCATGTTGGTGATACAGGTGCTCTTGCTTTTTCCATTCCCTCCTTGTAGCCTTCTCATCTCTACAAGAGTGACAAAGGGAGCTCTTTCACTCCATGAGTTACGTGCAGTTCCAGGAGACACTCTTAGTGGCTACTATTTAGGTCTGAACGGCCATGGGGATCTTTTGTTCCTCCACAGGGAATCAACCAACGGTGAACTGATTCACAGTTGAACACCTACCACACAGGCTTGAACGTAACCTGTCAGTTCCTAGCTAGAAACCAGAAAAAAACCCCAAACCACCTTTCTTCTCATACTTCTCAATGATGGACAACCTAAACTTCAATTTGTTAAATCAAAATATGTTTAGTTTAATATATATAATATAGACACATAAGTTGAATTTATGTGTACAAAAACGTTGCATTTTTTGAAAGTATTTCAAATTTTGTTTAATTCTGACAATGACTAAATGCAGTACATTGTCAAGAAAGAAGATTCACATTGTTACCTCAGCTAAAGAGAAACACAGAATTATGGAAAATAGAAACATTTCATTTGCCATACTGCGTTTTTTTAAATTTTGTTTTATAATAGAACATCTAAAACTCAACTGAAGAAGTTGCACAAAATGTTCTGTCTTGTAGAAACCTTGGACTTTTCCTTTTCCCACAGAATTCCAGAATCCTGAAAAATTACCAGAAAGCTGGTAAAATGATCATCCTTCTAATGACACATTTCAATTGTCCTAGACATATTTTGACAGAAATGCCTGTGTCTGAGTTTCTACACATGCAACTATTGTAAGCTAATTGTAAACCATAGAAACAATCCTACCAGGTAAGTGCTTATATACACAACAAGAGAGCATAATGTGAGGAGTGTTTCTTGTATGTCTCTGAATCTCCATGACATATACCCTTTTCAACACAGCTGAATACAGTAAGGATTGGTCTGCACCATTTGCTGTGAAATACACAGAGCTGCCATGTCCTCTTCCAACAGAGATACACCTGTGACTGTGTGGAAATGTGTTAGGTGGAATACCAAGCAGCTGCAACATGTCCTTAGCTTACCAATCTGGGATCATTGCTAAGCTCATGAGTGTTCCCTGTACAAGAGTGCCCTAGCAACTTTTTTGGTAGGTACACTCTTCAGAAGGTGATATCTGTGTAGATTAATTAGATCATCATTCCAAACTGTTCTTTATATTGCTCTGGAGGCCTGGCTAATAATAGCTCCTTTTTACATTTGTGCTCTATTTTCATGTGAAATGGAATTTTTGTCCTTTTATGAGATGTCAAATATTGTCTGTAACAGAAATAATATCTCAAGGTCTAGGATATGTTGTAGGACTTGATATGTTTGAAGTTATGCTTGTTTGTTTGGACATCTTTAAAAATAGTTTTTCCACCTTTTCAAATTTTTTGTGTTTTGATTCGGTTTGGTTTGGGGTTTTTTTGAGGGATTGTGATACTCTGTCTGTTCCAAATGCTTGGAAAGTCATAGTTGATAACATTGTCTTGATTTAGTATAAGGTAGAACTTCCTGTTAAAAGATGCAGCTTTCTTCTGTTTGCCAAATCTTTTTTGATCTGAAATACCAGATGCCTGTATCAAGCTAAATTTCCTGGGAAAGTCTGAGCAAAGATGATTTCACATGGGAAGATTAAATTGTATTCTCTGAATTAAAATATTCTCTTAGTTGTACTGCCCACAAGTACAATGGTCTAAACCAGTGTGTAGATGAGGAGTGCCTGGTAGATAAAGACAAGGTCCTTTTTCTCTGCATTGTTATGAATGCTCCAATAAAGCCATTTGAAGTCTGGACAGTGTTATTAAAAGCTCAGTATTGTGTCTACCCTGAGCATGTATTTTTATGCCACTTGGCTGAATGTGTTACACACTGTAAAACAGCTAAGTTTGTTCTTTCCAAGGAAGATACAGCAGGAAGTTTTCTGAAAAAAAAATCAGGAAGTACAACTCTCTCCTCTCTTAATTTAGGTTGGGGATCCCTGTGTCCAAATCATCTTTCAGTATTAGTGAGGTCTCAACATAGTATTAACAATGCTATTCTCCTTGAAAGGTTGGCAGCAGATCTTAAACTTCGTTGGGTTGGTTGTTGAAGATCTCACCAGGCTACTTGGAGGAATGATGGTGCTAACTGGGGCATCAATCAGTACTGCCTTTACACCTCTTTTATCTTTTTTCCCCTCACAAATGTTTCCTTTGGCAGCATTACTTACAAAGGGAAATGTCAAAAAAACAAAAAAACCCAAACAAACAAAAAAACAAACAAACAAAAAAACCCAAACAAACCACTTTGCAGAGTGCTAACACAGCCACATGTCTGCCAGGCCCTCACCTTCCAGTAAGGCTGATCTTTTATCTCTTCCCCCATCACTGTCCTCCCATTCAGCCTTGCCTGGTACAAGTCACAGACTGGGACTTCTTCCCCCATCACACGTCTGGGCACGTGTAGCACCTGTCCCTGCCATGCTCCTTCCTCCCATGCCATGGGCAAGCCTGGTCATCCTCAGCCATGGCAGGGGGCTGGGACTCTCCTGCTGTGGTGTCTCGATACTGCACACAGTCCTGCCAGACAAGCACAAATTCTAGTCCTGGGTTAAGAAACTTGTGCCAATTGACGGAGAGACTCCCAACCACCTCTTTCTATGTTGTAAACCAGTGGAAACAGTGATATTGAGGAGAGCACAACCAGTGTCCCTGAAGCTCAGAAGTTTTTCAATTTAATTACACAGCCAGGGACCGTGGTGCTCATAAAGTTTCTGTGTTTGCACCTTTGTTTGCTCTTATGCTTGCTTAGAAATGCTGCAGCTGCAGAAAGCTTTAAGAAACTCTTTTCACCTTGTAAAAACTGAGAATATCAAACCCTGGCAGGGTATCTAAAAGGTGAGGTTCTGGTGTAAGAATTTGTTTAACTGGCATATTTACAAGTGAAAGTAATAAACAACATGGAACCTCATTTTTGTATATCCTGTCAGGTTTTCAGGTGCATTGAAATGAGACCTGAGTGAATACTGCTAAAAGGACACTTAAACATTCATTCAAAGGCTTCAGATGGCTGTGGTAAGACTTTACAGGCTTTGCTAAAATATACAAATGAAAAAGTTAGTTGTCAGGGAAATAGCAACATTTAAATAAATATTCTCAGGGTTTCTCTAGAGCACACCTGAAGGCACATTCAGTTGGGTTTACATCAGTTGCCAGCAACAATATTGATATTTCCTTCAGGAAATGCAGGCCATTTTGTGAAATGTTGATTTATACATTGTACCTGTCAGGAACATATTCTGATCTGATGTGACCAAAGAATCTCCAGTTGAAACTGTGACATGACAAGAGTTATTTATTCAAAGCCAAATGCTCTCTGCAAAACTCTCACTGTGCAGCCTCAGCCAATTCATAGAACTACTGAGGGAGAGCTCTGAGCTCATGAATAGACAGCTAATGTCTCTAAGTTACAGAGAAACAAATGTATGGATTCAGTTACTTACATAAATGAAAAATGGAGTTCTAGCCTGGTTAGAAATGTAGTCTTTTTAGATCTCCTTATATGGTACCTAAGTAGTCACAAGTAATGCAACTTTATTTAATTACTGAGTATCAGAATTTTTGCATCAGAATTGCATTGCATACTCATTTTCCCCTTTAGATATTTAAAAACAACATTCCGATATTTCCGTCTCTATCGTGTAAATTTGTATCTAGAAAATTTTTTTCCTACTCACCCAATTATCTTTAGATTATCTAACTACCTGCTTAGGAGGTAGCAATGTGCTTCCTAGAACCTCCTCTTATTTTTCAGCTGCTCACTGCACGCATTTCAGCACAAAGTGGAAGGAACTTAAGTCGCTAAAAAGTCATCACTGAAGAGACACTAAAAACGTTGGATCTGTGTAATGGTTCTAAGGGAGCCATATGAATGCCAGTTCATAATTCTTAATTGAGACCACAGCTCAAACTCTACTACATTTACCTTCAAAATATACTTCAAGAAGTATTTCAGGAAAGAACCAAAGATATGATGTTTCCTTGTAAGTAGCAGTTTGATTACATTAGTAAGATAAGTACTCAGGGAAATATTAGGTACATTTGAAAAATAAATATATCTGTACTGTCATCCCTTTAGAAATATATTGCATGTCTTATAGGATTATTTTTCAAAACAAGTTTCTAATGTTTTGCTTTTTTAATTCAGTACAGACATACACAGTACTGGTACTAGTAATTTTAGGAATCTTTTATGCCTTTTCATGGATCTTGACTGCAGATGAAAGAATTCTGTCTCTTGGGTTGTACAAGTCATATAAAAATACAACTGTAACATATTTAAATCTCGTCTTGAATAGCACTAGATGGATTTCTCTGTATGTATCCATGCAACTTGAAATATGTCTACAAGTACATATTTTGCAAAGAGAAGGAGTGAAATTTGGTTACGAAGTGTACCTCTGTTCAGTAAATTTAAGCCTGTGACTTAATCTGAGAAAATGTTATGGAGATTTATCAATATGTATTTGGAAATATGTCATTATTTGAACAGAATAGTGAGAATTTGAGTGTAAGTTTAAATGATGAGATGTTCATTCAGCTGCATTCAAAATAAAAGTGAGGTCAATTTTATATATTTTTGCAGCATTTTTCCATCAAGGACAATATTTTTAGCCTAGTCAGTTTTATTTTACTGCCAGTTCCTGGCAGATTTCACTTTCAGGGTCTCATCAGCTAAAACTATGCTAAAGACAGTGGTATCATACATATATTAATAATACAATTTTTAAAAACACGTGGACAAAAGCTAAGCTAGATTTTACAAGCTTGTTTTTCTTACTATTTTTCTTGTACTAATAACAGATCTGAAACATCTATTTTAGATTAAAAAAATAACAAATCTGAAATATCAGCAAGAGGATACTATGTCTGTGTGCATATGTCCTTGTGTCTGTGTCTTGAGAAGAACTTCTTGAATGGAAAAAGCTATAATAATAATAAATCTATTTTTCCCCCAGTTGTCTTTCTCCTCTTCAGTATGCTATGTCACCTGGCTCTGACAGGACAGTAGCTCTGCAGATTACACATAAACCACACTTTTGATTATTTTGTCCCTAAACAAAGAATCTCACTTTGATTGCCCAGCCCAAGTCTGAGTGCTCATCCAACCAATTTAACATTTCCTAGGAGCATTAATTGTATTTCTTCTTCAGATTGGCTGGATAGGCCATAGGGAGAATGGAAGGAATAGTCTTAGATATAACGTTCTTATTCACCTCTTTCTGGTCTTTCTAATTGGTGGGGGGAAAATGGATGGCACTAGTTTCAGCAGCAGCTCTCCCTTACTTGGATTTATTTTTATTTTGTCTGGCATGCAGCAAAGAAGTCTGTGTGAGTTATTACTGTCTCATGTCTCAGAACACAATTAATTTTTTTCCCATCTGAAACTGCCAGGGCCCGGCTTTCATCCAGTCTTTACAAAAAGGCTACTGTGCAAGAGGGTGGTTTTCATTCTTTTTCCAATCATGAAGGCAGTAGTGTGGAATTTTCTTATTTTAAGATCTCTCCTTCTGAAGAAGAGGGGGGGAAAAAAAAAGTCTTGAATTTGCAAGTTCTAAAGTCACATTGTCCTGTAGGTAGAGCTGACTTTTTTTTAGAAGCGTCAATGTATTACATAGCTGTTTCCTAACTGAATGTTACCACAGGTGTTAATTTCCCATCCTGCATATTCTTCTTTGGTTCATTTATAAAAAGTTAAATTCATGCAAGTAGTTGCCTCTTGGAATCTTTATACCGAAGAAATTTTTGACATCTAAGAAAGTTTTGACATCTAATGGACTCTTATTAACTGCTCTTGAAGTTGCTATTTTTAAAAATCTGAGCCTTTCATATACTGGCCCTTAGTTTAATAAAACTGTAACTGATTTACTCCCAGATTTCTTTTGTCATCACAGCAAAGTGACTGGCTTTACTTTGAAAAGTCTCAACTGATTCTCTCTACTTTAAGACCCCATAGGATGGTAATGCTGTGGAGTTAACATAAGAATTTACTCTTACTAAAATAATGTAGTTCAAGACCTCATTCAGACTGGTGGTTTTATGATGGAGGTTTCACAGTATAAATCGTTTACAAAGAGAAGAAAAAATTGTATTTTACACAGACTTTACTGTAACTCCAATATTCAAGTCCTGAATTATTTAGATTATCCGCTCAGCCTGTGAACAGGTCTTCTGTTTTGTATTCCTTTTATTTCCATGTATTTATTATTCCTATGGAAACCAACACTGGTATGCACTACTTAGACTTCCGTTCTAGCTGATATTTCTCAGAATGTCTAAGAACACTGTGGCAACATATTGGGAAAAAAATATGGAAAGAAGAAGAGCATGGATTATATGAAATTACTTAGAAGTGTAACAAAAAGCCCTCCTGACTTGCTAAAAATCAGGTCAGTTATGATAACCAGTTGGCAGGACTTTGCCTAACATTGTAACATCAGGAATAGTCATCCAGTCCTAAGTAATTCTGGAGCTAGATGATACATGTCTATACCTTCTCCAGTAAGTTTTTATAACTTCTTCAATCATCTGCATATGCTTAGGTTGTCACATCTTTGCCCACATGCCCACATCTTTGCAAAAGGAGTTCCACTAAGGTTCTTTCTACACACTAAGTACTTGCCTGCTTATTCATGGACAAGAACTGAGGGTGTCTTGAAGATACAGACTCCTTCAGTGGCACAGACTGAACAAGAAGGTAAGAAGTGAAAAAAATTGTAAATCATGACTAGATGGACTAGAAAAAGTTTGAGAGATACACTAAGCCCTCCTTAAAGCTAGTTTCAATCTTCTGTATTCCTATACTGTTAACAACACCCAAGAGTCACAGTTCATCTTCCATTCCTCTTTACAGCCCCTCAAACTACTACCATGAACCATTCCTCTTTGCCATCCTAGACCACATTGGAACAGTCCTGAATTTTCCCCTTCACTTCTGAGAAATTTTAAGTGTCTACATGTTGCTTAATGAATGGGAAAACAGTTAAATATATTGACTTGAACTGGGATACAAAAAGGACTGAAAGAACACAGAATTCTCAACTTACGAAATTTAACTCAGGTGACGGGAGATGAAGATGCAAAGATTTAAGGCAGAGTGTAATGTGCAGGTTGCCTCAAGCACCGACCTTACCATGTGCAGCAGGTTAGATGAGGTGACTTCCTGAGATCTCTTCCAATCTGAAATATTCTCTGATTCTGTGAGCCTTCAGGGCTCCAGCTCCAGAGAAGACTGAGGATTATGAAATAGCAACCTGCCCTATAACCAGCCTGTGTCTTCAAGAAAGCAACACATCTGCAATGCAACCTTCCTTACTATCATCTGCTTAAGGAGCTTACTGTTTTGAGTACTGGGATTTGTGGATCTCATTCCTAAAAGATCAATCTGCCAAGCACGGTTTAGAGTGCTTAGTTACAAGTTTCTTTAGGTGGTGAAACAGTTGTACATCACTAACCCTTCTGTTTGGTTAAGTTGCTGCTCCAGATGAGGGAGTGGTGTAGCTTGTTAAAGCCTATTAAATCATACAAATTCTAATTCTTCCAGCACTTTTTTCCTTGAGCATATAATTCTTATTTTCCAGAAATGCACGTTGCACAAATACTAGTTCTATCTATTCATTGCCACATTTTTGGTTTCCATTTCTGTGAAATATATCTAATGATTAATAAAATAAATCAAGACAGGAAAAGTAAACAACTATCTCATATTAGGAACTGAACAAAATATATATAATGAAGTTATTAAATGCCATCTCCAGTGCTGCTTCAAGATTGCAATAGAATGTTTCAGCATTATGGAATATATGTCTGTTGACTGTTATATGTAATTGTTGGTATTATTTCAAATAAATGAGGTAGAAGTATTTACCATTTTGTGTTAAACAAATGGGAGGGGGCTGTGAGAAGCTCCATGAAGAACCAATCATGTTTAAAATAGCACAGAGACTACCTTTATAGAAACAGAATCACTATCAAAGGTGGCAGTGCTTTTGCTTCTTTCCTTGTTGAAAATAGGATAAATATATCACTTAAGATATAAATAGATTTTGATGTAGCAAAAATTTCTAATAAGATCCATTGTCACATGGCTGGTCTCCACATGTCTACAGTTTGCAAGTCACCATACTTGATCATAACCTCAAGGTCAATATGAAAATATTGCATTGTTTTGATCTACCGATTTTTAAGGGCTTCCTGTCATGCCGCAAATGTGACATAGATGTCATTCATGAAGATGATAATGTTACCTGCCTAGAGGTACAGCAGCTGCTCTAACAGCATAGTCTCTTTGTTTTTCAGCTGACGTTAAGAAAAGGTCAAGCTAGAGGCTGCAGAATGACATGTCAACTTGCAGCATGGGATAGTGCCCAAGGTGCTTCCTTTCATTCAATTTGGAATCCAAGAATTTGTAAACTTGCTGGTATTTTGTCCCTCACTACTAGCTCTTTGTTATGATTGGTGAATAATGATTTGTCTGAGTCAAACACTGTGTTAATCTGAAAAGAGAAGAGGAATAAACATGGAAAAATTGCTTAAATATGGTCTAAACAAACAGACAAGCTGGCACTGCCTGTGTTTTTTCTATCTTGCTGACAGATTTAGGTGTGAAACAACGATTAATTAGGAAAAACAGGCAGCTTGAATGGGATTTTTCAGAGTAAATATTCTGAAGTATTTATGTGATCACCTACCAAGCTTGTGAGAAGTACAATCCACCTTGGCAGTATTTCTAACATAGTAGTAATATAATTCATGCGCTTACTGAATCAACTAGTAAATTAGGAACAGAATTTTGTTTTCTTTCATCTCTTAGTGCTGGCAGTTGGATTTCTACAGTCTTATATCAAGGTTCAAGGCTTCTCAGCAGCAGGAGCAAAACTGATTTTTTCCCTGATAGGTAAGACAAGGCCTGTGGCAAAAGAAGTAGTACAGATAGAACTGACAACCAGGTGATAAACCAGTCTTGCTGCGTACAGCAGCTGGAGATGTTGATGAGTACTGGTAACTGCTGGTACCAGAGGAAGCCTGCCCCATTTCCTAGAAACAGCTGCAGCCTGATCATAGATGTTTGCTCTCATAGCAGTAGCAGCATCTGGGTTAGATTTTCCGAGTTTGGACTGTGCAAAGTAAGCAGCTTGTTATCCCTGGCAATGTGCTGTCATACTTCTGAGTGTGTTTTGAGCTGACTTTCGTGACCAGAGTGATCAAACGTTATGTTGTTAGCACATACATGCAAACTGATATTTCAGGAATAAAAGAGCTGGTGTTAGAGAATTGAGAAAATGTGTACCATCTCAAAACGTGTGCCTTTCTATATCCTTTTTTTCCCCCTTTCACAGCAACATCAGCATGGTAGGAGTGAAAATCCCTACACAGGGAGAACACTTCTGGTACTCTGGAAACATCATCATAGGAGGAAAATCTACAAAAGGACTCAATCAGCTTCAAGCTGAACTTCAACAAATTTGGAAATAAGATGGAACTTTTCAAGTGAGAGCAACTGACCATCAGAATAGATTTCCAAAGGATGTTGTAAATTTTTCACCTGGCATCTTTAAATCAAGATTGGCTGTCTTTCTAAAATAAGCACTTTATTTCAACCACCAAGGTATTGAGTTCTGTTGTATTTTAGGGAAAACTAATTATCTTCAATGTGGAAGCACCTAGCAAAAATATTCAGACTTTTGCTGGACAGTTTAGACTAGTGATTTATTGTGAGTGACATGACTGTAGCAGTCTGTTCTAGGACTATTAATAATATCCAATAGAAAATGCATGTAGCTGACCTACTATGCACTAGAAGGCACAAGTGTCCATAGAAGTCCACAGTCAGTCCTTTGCACCTTTGGGAAACCTTGCCTGATGGCTTATGCAGTAAACTTGAGATGTCTGTCAAGATGCTGAAGGAGATACAGTGCATTGCAGATGGCAAGAGGAATCTTCTTAATTTTCTTCTGTGGTCATCGCACAAGTTCCTTCCTGTTCTAAAATAATACCTCCTAACAGGCAAGACATCTTTCATAAAGACCGTTTCCAGGCAGCAGAACTAATTCATTTCTGCTGTTTATTCTGCTATTACTATTATTATGCTATTCAGTAGCTGGAATATACTGCCCAGTATTTTTGACTATTGCCTTTTTCGGTGAAAAGATGGAGTAATGCTACAGTTAGTTTGCTAGAAACCAGAATCTTCTGTTTTGCACCACTTATAGCAACTAGTCTTCTGCATCATTCAAAGCTGCTATCACAATGCAAACTGGACTTCTTACTTCAGCTGTTTGGGCTTTATTTTGTCATAGTTTTATAACAATGATGTCAGGGCTGGGGACAGACAAAGTACTGAGGTTGCTGATCAGGCATTTATGGATTATTTCTTATATTTTTATCAAACAGTAGTTTCTTCTTATTTTCATTACTGGACTGTACTGCAAACAAGGGATTCAGATAGGCAGTCTATATAAGAGGTGAGTGGCCATTTGAGAAAACAGGTTATAGGCCTGAAAGCCCTGAAAACAAAGCATCACAGCCTTGTGTGACACTATGGATTCATCGAAATTCAACAATTTACTGTTATTTGATTTTATATATTTGGTCAAATGATTGAAGACTTATTTCTAGGGCAGGACATTCTTGGGCTTTTTAAATCAGAGTAGGAAAAAAAACCTGCTAATGCTATTAGATTATTACTCAAAAAAAGGTCATTGTTGGATCCACACAAACTCTTTCAAAGACACGCTTAACTTTTGATGCAATGTATGTCACTGAAACCATTTTTCATTCTGGCTGGAGATAGCTGGCACTAACTGAAAACCTTTGAATTCAGCTCACTGGTTAACAATTTTTAATTACTAGCAAAAGGTTTTTCTTAAAGGGGAAGAAACTTCAAATTTTTCATAATTCTAATTTTTCTAATGTCTAACTTTTCCTTTGAGAATGAGCTGTAATGCATTTGGAGGTTTTTTGGGTTTGTTTTTTTTTTTTCCCCAAAAAATATATGTCAAGTATTTCCAAGCACCTAATTTAAATTCACCACATAACTTTTAAAAAAACAATAATAATTTTACTTTCTATTTTATATACAAATAAACAAAAAAACCCACATAAAAATGTGGAATGAACAGTCAGGTTGGGGATAGGAAAAGATTTATCTGCATGACTCCATTTAGCAGCAGAAAGAGGTTAATTCTTAACTGTGCATTTCTGTGAGGTATTTGTTATTCTTACAATTAAACACTTACAATAAGCATTATATATGTCTTCACTGAATTTTAATTTAATCCTCACCATTTGATGACACATCAGACCTCATCAATTTTACACCTTTTTTCCCGTGGAATGAGTTTTCATTTACCAGTTTCAGTCCAATTACTCTTGCTTTCCCATTTCATTAGGTCTTGTAAATGTGATCCCACAATACTTCTGTTAACAACTGCTAGCAAGACCTCATAAATATATTTTATAATTGATGGATGTTACATAACAAATGAATGCCTTAAAAATCATGCTGAAAGGCATTAGAACACCAGTCCTGTTTGAGGAAGAAGTGAAAACCTCCCTTTTCACATCTGGAAATAAATTCAGTTCGACAGTGTTTTCACTTGCTATTAAAAGTTCTCTGTTTGCCTGTTGTGCTTGATAAGTTATTAGAGATGACAGCTGGCATTTGACTGAAATTTACAGTCAATTACACATTCTGAACTCATGCAGAATTCAGAACTATGCTGATGAAGGCTGAAAGTTAGCCTAAAATAACTCCAGAAAATATAAAATTTAGAAATTGTATGTAATATTACAAATTTGTACATTGAGATCCTGCAGAGGTCAAAATGGATGATGATGATCACATTGCTAGTATTGAGGAAGTTCAGGTGCAACAGGAATACAGCTTCCTTGAGAATGACCTCGGTTCATTTGCCTGCTCAGTTGCTACAGATGTGCCACTGGAGAATGGCTTAGTCAGATGTACGAGTATATGTTTTCAGGTTTCACAAGGCAGATTTGCCACAACCAGTCAGCTTCAAAACAGCTCAGGGAGAGGATTAATATAAATACATAGAATCATAGGATGGTTTTGGTTGGAAGGGTTCTTAAAGATCACCTCGTTCCAACCCCCCTGCCATGGGCATGGATGTCTCCCACTACATCAAGTTGCTCAAAGCCCCACCCAATCTGGCCTTGAACACTCCCAAGGATGGGACATTCACAGTTTATCTTGGAAACATGTTCCAGTGCCTCACTACCCTCTGAGGAAAGACATTATTCTCAACATCTAATCTAAACCCCTCTTCTTTCAGTTTAAAACCATCCCCCTTTGTCCTATATCAAAAATCTCTCTCCCTCTTGTTTTATAAGCCCCCTTTAAGTATGGGAAGGCCGCAATGAGGGCTCCCCAGAGCAGCACTGCTTGTAGCATCATCTATTTTCACTTCCTGGGATGAAGGAGGTTACTTTCATATATAATATTTAATTAACTACATAATTTTGGGAAATCCTCAGAAACACTACCTATGTCTGCAGTAAAGTTGTAAATTTAGGTCCTGACATGAGTGAGCCTGGGAATGCAGCTACAGAATCATCAGAGGTGGAAGGGATATCTGAGGACCATCTAGTCCATCCTTCTACTCAAAGCAGGGCTAACTTCAAAATCAGATCAGGTTGCTCAGAGTCTTTAGAACATATCCAAGATTAGAGATCACACAATCTATTCTAGTGTTTTATCACTTGCATTGTAAATATTTTTGTTTCCTTGCATCTAGTGAGAATTTTCCTTCCTGTCAATTGTGGCAATAGCCTCTGATTCTGCTGTGGTATGCCTATGTAAACAATCTGACTGTTTTCTCCACAGGCTCTCTTTAGATAGTTAAAAACTTGCAATATATTGACACTCACTTCTCCCAGCTAAACAGTATTTCCTCCTTCAGCAGCTTTTCCTAATATATGGTATCCTCTAATACCCTCACAATTATAGCAGACCTATTCTGAACTCTTCAGTTTGCAGTTCTCTCTCTTGCAGAAGGCCCAGAAACTGGGCATAGCCTCCCAGCTGTGACTCACCAGTGTCAGAAAGAGGATGACTTCACAAAACCTGCAGGTTATGCTCCTTCTAATGTAGTTCAGTGCACAGTCAGCCTTTATTGCTGCAAGATTATACTGCTGACTCATTTTCAAACCAATACCCTCCAGCATCCCCCATCCGCTTCTGCAAATCTGCTTTTAATCTAGCTGGCCCCAGCCTCTACTGATGCATGGGACTATTCCTTGCCAGACACAGGATTTGGCAATTCCCTTTGCTGAACCTCTTGAGGTTCATCTGTATGACTGCTCTGGTCATTGCTGAAGATATCAAAGAGCATGATGATAAACAGAACACGAAGATGAACAGTGCTCTATCAGTCCCTGAAGGATGGCATTCACAACCAGCACCAACTGGGCTTGCAACTCTTAGCCATGGCTCTCTTTGCCCAAGTGTCTTGCCGGTTTTTCAGCCACATTATAGGTAAGCTATACAATCCATCTCTCCTCAGTTCAGCTACAAGGATGATGTCAGAGACAGTATTGAAGGTTTTGCTGAATTTCGGGTGACGTTTACTGCTTTCCCCTCATTCACAAAGCCAGAAATTTCATAATAGTCAAATTGGTCAGGTGTAATTTCTTTTTGATAACTCCTTGCTGACTCTTCCCAGTCACCCCCTTGCATTTCACATGCCTAAAAATAGCTTCCAGAAAAATGTAGTCTACAATCTTCTCAGATGCTGAGTTTAGGATAAAAAGCATCCTCCTCACTGTTTGTGGTTTTGCTTTTTTTTTAAAATAAGGACATAGCATTTGGCTTTTTCCAGTAAGCAGAATCATACTGCAATCGCTACTAGCTTGTCCGATGTCTTTCAGTGATTCAAGTCAGTTTCTTTGACATTTTTGAATACCTCCTGATGTGCCTTGATGGACTTGCATGTCCAACTTACTTAAGTAGCCCTAACTTTATCTTCCTCTGCTTTGGGTAATATCTCTCTCATTTTAACTCTTCTGCAATGCATAGAGATCAGGAAGGTTTGTGAGCAATGAACACTAAAGGAAGGTGTTGGTAGCTAAGCACAAGATGGGCTATTGCAGCAAGAAGTGGAGTCATATTTTCTTGAATCTTAATTGCGCTACCATTATACCTATTGAAACTTTTCTTGTTCCTGCTTCACATCTTATGCCACTTTTACCCCTAGGCAAGTTTTAATCTGCCTAATTCTATCTCTGCTTTCTGTATGCCTCTTCGGTTGCCTGTTCCTGCATCCATCTATGTCCTTTGTACATTTCCTTTTAGCAGCTGAACTCAGGTTGGTCTGCCACCCCTTCTCCTGGACTGCATGCACATATTCATGCCTACTCAGGTGTCAGTGGATGAATCGTGTCCTTTGAGGATGATGTTTTTGAAGACTGACCAGCTCTCTATGGCTCCTTTTTTTTCTTTCTCCTTGCCAGTTCCCTAAACAATCCAAACTCTGAAGTCCAGGCTACTGTTTTCAACTTATTGCCTTGCTTAGTTCTCTCTGGATCTTCAACTCTTAAATATCCTTGTCAACATTGCATCTCCATCTAGTCCTACCTTATCATGAGTAGCAGGTCCACAAAAACACCCACCTTAGTCCAGCACCTGTATTAAAAAAATTGTCTCTGATCATCTCCAGAAACCTCTAAGATTGCTTCTAGGTGCTGGGAGACAGTGCCTGTCATCATGAGACGTGTCCACCTCCTTTTCTGGATCCCTGACCTACAGCCTCACAACCTGTTCCCAACCATAGGACAAAAGTCTGTGTATTCAAGCCACTTCTTTGTATAGACAGCACATGGCCCTTCTTGTCACCTTTGCCTGTCTTTCCTCAAGAGCCTGTTGGTCCCAGACTTCTCTAGGACTGAAAGACAGCATTCTTCATTTTAATTTTTATGCACATTCTCTCTGTTTTGTTATCAAAAACAATCTTAATTTGAATGACCATTTAGTGCTTGTCTGAAATAAATTCAGAACACTTTCCTTGTTTTTATCCCTACTTTATCTGTCATGCACACCATTTTGACAGGATGTAAGCCCAGGCACTCATGTCTTGCCTGCCAGACATGTTGCAATTGCTCATAGTGCACCAAATTCAGCTCTGATAAATCTTCCTGGCAGTCAGCAACTATGTCACTCAAGGGCTCTGTGACAAGCCTCAGTTGCAGTCAATCCATAGAATTGCTCCAGATATTCCATCTTTGCAGAAAGTTTGTCTCTGCATGTTTCCTTGATTTATTTTCCCCCTCACAGAAACTCTCCAATACATCATTTACCATGAAACTGGCTGTTTCAAGAGACGAGATTATGAAGAATAATTACTAACAGAAGTGAGCTGCTTAAAAATCATTAAAGCAACTCAGTGAAGATGGTTATTATTCTTCCCTTGAGAAAAGTGAAATGTATTTAAGGTCCATTTTTTCCTTTCTTTCCAGTTTTCCTCCTTTTCTTTTCTTTCCATATTCCTTCTCAGCACCAAAGTTGATACTTGATTTGTTCAGTGGTGTTGCTTCAGGCTTTAGTTGTCAAACAGATTTAAGGGCTTATGTGTCAATAATAGGAGCAATACTGTTTCCAAAGGTCTAATAAATCACAGCAGCTGTCCCCTGCCAGGGAGTCTAGTGTGCTCCTGCATGCAGACTGCAAGACCTAACACACCTGCATACTGGGAAAGGGGTGGCTTTAAGTCCTTGGACTGCTCTAATGATATCAAATAGACCACTTACTACTGACTGAACATTCTTTGATTGTTTCTGATGAACAATTGCTATTAGAACAAGCCAGAGTCTTTATGGAAATGAGAGTTTCCTGCCTGTCATATAAATACACAACCACAACATAACTTTCTCAACTCCTGACATAAACTAGGCTTGCTGTTAATGTTGAAACAAACATTTTATTCACTTCTGCCCTAGTAAATGTTATGGATTAGCTCAAAAGCTCTTAAAAAAGAAGAGGCTTAACATGCTTTTTGGCATAATTTTTTAAATTTTTCTTGCTTTCAACTCCGATTTATCCTAAACACAAACAAATTCTCTTAAGCTTTTTAAAGAACTATTCCCATGATTTTGGACCAACAAAATATTAGTTCACTGAGAAAGAATTTCATTGTTATACTTCAACAGCTGAAATTTTGTTAGAATTGAAAAAACAAACAAACAAACAAACAAACTTGTACTTTTTAATCTCACCATCCTACAGATTTACAAAGCACTTGATTATTCCCAAACAATATTTAATTCTGAAAGTAACATTTATACGTACATGTGAAAGTGAAATTTAAGGTAATAATTTCTAAAATTTGGTTTCTGTTAGATCACTTACCTTGTTTAAGATAAATATTTGTTGAGTGCATATATTATTAGAATCAATGAAAATGACATATTAAAGTAACATGAGGGAAAAAATGCTATTATCCTGGATAGTCCTAAAGAAAATAAAAAATTGACCTTTTCTGAAAATACTGTTGTGCTAGATTTTGACAGTTTCCAGAAGGTTAACTGTTGTAAAGAAATAGAGACTTTCCTAATGATGTCTACCATAGATTATTTGAATTAAGGCTTTAAGGATTTATACATGGGTATGTCACATGAATCTGTGCATCTGTGACCCTAACCATAGCGAATGCATTTGCCTATCTACACAGTATTGTGGGAATACTGTAGACAGGAAATTGGAGTATTATAATTTCTGTTAAAAGTGGCTTGGGAATATTTTTTTAAGAGACATTGTGAAAAGTACATCTAAAAAGACATCTGTTATAGCATCCCACAAGGTCTGTGAATCTGTGCCTTAGTAAACTGTATCAAGTTATCTCCTTCCATAGACAATCAGTACACCTGAGAGGCAGCCTTTCCTGACAGGGCCATTTCATCTGATAGAGTATCAAATGGCTTGTTGATTATTCTGACTTCAAAGGCCAACGGTGCTGATATCTTCAAGGTGGTCTGTAATGCCTGAGTGATGAGGCCACCTGTCAATGTGACTGCAAAATTAAAGAGAATCTGTTGGGAAATGGAGGGTAAACTTCCTCTCCCTCAGATTAGCCTGATTAGCCTTGAACAATTTAACTTCTACAAATCAGTTTTGTAGCTATGGGAAAATTATTTATCAATGGCTACTTTTTTCCTGGGGTGGGGGTTGGGGGAAAGCCATTTATGGTGGGTAGTTCTGTAAAATGTGCTCACCTACTTCAAAACCAGTTTTCTATTTGCTGAGTTGCAAAATAAAGAGAATTCCTCTTCAGTTCCATTAATATTTGAAATGGTGAATTTGTTTTGAGTGGTAAAAATAACTATTCTTCTGCAGTCCTGTTCTCTTTGCTCATTTTTATGAAAATGCTCAGTTGGTAGGTAAAACAAAAAGCTGTCATTTATGTAATAATAAGCTCTTAACCAACAACTACATTATTTTAATCTTTCTGATATGAAGAGGAACAATGTTTTACATTTGAGGAGGAAGATAAAGGGAGAGATAGGCTGACCTTCTCTCTTCTCATTAAAATAGGGAAGAAGAAGCTTCTAAGGACCTCTAAAGCATCTATGAAATGGGGATTATGAGTTGCAACATGGGGCATGTTCCTGCTTGTTTTCTTTGGCCTGTCATTATAAGTAAACCAGAAGGCTGCTAAAGGAATCCAAGTGTTGGTGTGTTAATATGGCTTGCTGATGTTTAGGCTGTCCCACAGCCTGTTGTTCCTCTCCCAAGAAGGAGTGGCCATCCGTGCCACAATGAGGAGTAGTGAACCCGTTTAATTACTGAAATGAAGGCATCTCCATCACCTGACAGGTACCTCTCCAGGCACTTGTTTGGAGTGCAAATTCATGTCACCCATTGAGGCTGTCTAAATATTGTTTTAATGGCAGTCATGTGCTACAAAGGCGGACTATCATGTTAGGCCTTCAAGTGTCTCCTCTTCAGTCTACTGTTTCAGGAAGTTTAGACAGATCTGCTGTTAAGTCTTAATAATCATGATTGCAGCAAGGGAATCACTGTGCAGACACTAAGGGCAATCTTTGACCATGTAAATATTTAGCTCCAGATATAGGAGCTGATTTTAACCAGCTATCCATCAGAAATAGAGGCCTCATCTGCCTATGAAATGCTTTGCATCTCTGGGTCCTTACCATTTGCAGAACCTAAATGATCATGAAGGGAGCAGAACAGAGAGTGTTGCCACAAGCATAAATGCACAAATGGGTCTTTAATAGTTTTTGGCTAAAACAGTGTAGGATTATTTAAAAGCATTGCTTGCTTTGTTTCTGGAAGGTGCTATGCTGCATAATTGCCTGCAGCAGCAGCACAGCCCTGCCCTCTCTATTCAGCCCACCCCGGACACAGAGCATATACCCAAGGGTGCAGTGGGAGTGGGGGGGTGTCACCATGCAGTGATCTTCAGTTCTGCACTGGCAGTCAGTCTAATGTCTCACTGCTCATGTGCAGATCAAGCTTATCCTGGCAGTTGTCTGTCACTGACATTTTGAGCCAAGATCCTTGCTTAAGATGATATCAAGACAAGGTAGTATATGTGGTTTTCAATGAACCAAAAGGCTCCTTCCAGCCTGCACTGGGTTTGCATGGCAAGGTTTCGGTAGCAGAGGGGACTACATGTGTGGCCTCTGTAAGAAGTTGTCAGAGACTTCTCCTGTGTCTGATGAAGCCAGGGCCAGCCAATTCCGAGGCAGAGCTGCTGCTGGCCAAGGCCAAGCCTATCAACAATGGTGGTAGCACCTCTGGGACAACAGATTTAAGAAGGGGGGAAAGTTCCTGTGTAACAGAAACTGCAGTTGGAGGGAGGATGTAAAATATGGGAGAGAAACAGCTCTGCAGAAAACAAAGTGAAAGAAAGAGGTGGAGGAGGTGCTCCAGACACCAGAGCAGATACTGCCTTGCATGAAGACCATGGTGAGGCAGGTTGTCCCTCTACAGCCCAAAGAAATCCATGGTGGAGCAGAGATCCATCTGCAGCTTGTGAAAGACCCCACTGCAGAGTGGATGAATGCCTGAAGGAGGCTGTGCCACACACTAGAGCAAGCTCCTGGGAGGACTTGTGACCCTGTGGGGTCACATGTGCCATGCTGGAGCAGCCTGTTCCTGAAGGATTGCACATTGTGGAAAAAAGGACCAGTGCTGGAGCAGTTTGTGAAGATCTGCAGCCCATGGGAAGGACTGAGGTTGGGGAAGTTGATGGAGGACTGTCTCCCGTGGGAGGAACCCCATGCTGGAGCAGCAGGAAATGTGTGAGGAGTCCTTCCCTGAGGAGGAAGGAGTGGCAGAGACAGTGTGATGAACTGACCATAATGCCCATTCTGTGTCTCTCTGTGCCACAGCATGGAGGAGTTAAGGAATCTGACAGTGAAGTTAAGCCTGGGAAGAAAGGAGAAAGATGGTTTTAAGGTTTGGTTTTATTTCTCATTATCTTATTCTGATTTAATTGGTAATAAATTAAACTAATTTCCCAAAGTCAAATCTCTTTTGCCCATGACAGTGATTGGTGAGTGATCTCTTCCTTTCGTTATATTTTCTCTCCCCTGTCCAGCTGAGGAGGGAGTGATTGAGCAGCTTTTGTGGGCTCCTGGCATCCAGTCGGGGTCAACTTATGACAGAGCCCTGTGTTCCAGTAATTGCTGGGAGATGTGCAAAACTAATAACCTCCAGGTTCAGTTATGAAAAGCAGCAGGAAAGCATTATTAATATACACGTGTCTTGAAGAGAGACATTTATGCTTCTTCATATAGCCCTAATTAAAAAAAAAAAAAAAAAAAAAAAAAAAAACCAAGATAGAAGTTTAGTATTCCCCTGNGAAAGATGGTTTTAAGGTTTGGTTTTATTTCTCATTATCTTATTCTGATTTAATTGGTAATAAATTAAACTAATTTCCCAAAGTCAAATCTCTTTTGCCCATGACAGTGATTGGTGAGTGATCTCTTCCTTTCGTTATATTTTCTCTCCCCTGTCCAGCTGAGGAGGGAGTGATTGAGCAGCTTTTGTGGGCTCCTGGCATCNAAAAAAAAAAAAAAAAAAAAAAGTCTAAATTAGGGCAGCCACAACCTCCTATTGGAACAAGTGGTTCTTTTGAGACAGAACTAGTAAGGCTTATTTTTCTCTATATTTTGGTTGACTTGGTGTCTAAGAAATCTGATAGACATGCTTTTGAGATGTCTGTCATTTATGTGCGCTCCTGTAACTGATAAGCTCTGATGCAAACTGTCCCTCACTTGGGCCACTTACCAGGCCTTCTTCCTCTACCTGCATATAATATTTACAGGAACTTAATCATCGAAAGAGTATTGTTCATTTGTCAGGCTTGGCTGAAATCAGGCAGCAGGTGCAAAATCTGCTCTGCAAAAGAGAAAGACAAATACAGATCTAACTACACATTGACACAGAGACATTATGATTGCATAAGTCTGACTCCAATGGGAAATGAGCTGAAAATTACTTAAAGCTTTTCTTTTACAGCACTAAAAAACAAATCTAGAGAGGGAAGGATTGAAACAAGCCCAGCAATAATTTGGCATAGCTGCTGACATAGAAATTCACAGGAACAAAAAGAAGAGACATACTGCTTTTTGACTTTTGCTACTCACTTTCTTATGATCAGGGCACCAATGCACACAGTAGTTGGCACATGCTAATAACTGTCTTGTTATGGGACAGTGTGCCCAGCTCACCTTGAAAATTGATCCCCTTCTCATAGTAGTTCTGCTACTTTCTGTCTGAGCCGCAAAGCAGTGAGAGAATTTCAGTGTCACTTGGTCACAAGTGGATGGTGTATTGCTATTTGTGGTTCTTCTGCAAAGTTCATTAATTAGTTCAGTTAATTGTCCATCTGTAAACGGAACTGTAAGGAAGGTTTTCACAATGTGGCTCCTAGCAGACAAAGCGAAAGTCCTCCAGCTGTCATCTGTAGGAGATGGAGCTTCTGCTGCACACAAATAGGCACGTACAAGGCCATAACTGCAAAAGCGTGTGCACAGTAAGTTATGGGATCCTGATAATTCAGTAACAGCACCAAGACAGCTGATTTTTTTACTTTCAGCAGCGGGGAAAGGAAGACATCGGATTTCTGCTTAATACAGTATCGCAGAATTCCCAGAGGAGGTGACCTTCCCACATGAATTAAAGCTACTGGAAATAACTCCCTACAGATGACCTCAAACCACATCAGCTTGTCTGAGGCACTTTGTGTATTTGATATTGAACATAGGTTTTAGATTTGCACTTTTAGTATGGGAAATCAATTTATTTTGTCTTCTCTCATTAGTCATGGAATATTATTTTCATTATTGAACTTTTTCCTTTCAGAAAGACATCAGGAAAATGTGAAGGGCCTACAGGTAGCATTTTGATTCCTCCAACATAGTCACTCTCTTTCAGAAATGGCAACAAACTTTTGGTGTCTAAATAACATCTGGATCAATTGAATAAAAGTAAAAGTTTTAATCTGTGTTGAATGACCCATAGCTTGAAAGGATGCATTTCCTAGGTCCTGAGAAAGTTAATTGCTAGTGTGTGAATGTTGGCCTTACTTCCTGAAACTCCGTTGTCTTCCAAAATGTCATCTCATACTGAAAACTGCCTTTAAATGCCACTTTTGTGTGGACAAAAAAAAAGAGTCTGTCTTTTCTTGTTCCTTATGGTTTTGTCCTTGTGGTTCAAGAAGCATTTTTCATGTATGTCTATATTTCTTTCTGATTTTACTTTTAAAAATAACATTCTAAAATAGGGAGTTGATTTTATTATTTGCATAAATAGTATATTAAGCTCCCTATTCTTTATCTGGTCCCCTTTAATTGTTTTTCATTCTTTACATTTTGGAAAGATTGCTTTCTAGCTATTGTTATTTTTAATTCTGATGTCCTACTTCCTTTTACTTTCCAAACAAAATAGTCATAGCATATTTAATCTTTCCTCATATTGAGGTCTCTCCAGTTCCCATGACTTTAATTATTTTTGTTACTTTTTCTTTGGATATAATCTGCATATTAGGCTTAAACTCTAAAAAATCAGTCATTGCCTCACTAACCTCTGCTCAGTTTCCAGTCCTTCTGCAGATGCTTTCTCACACTTCATTAGGCCAAATCTGGATGCAAAAACTTCAGAGGAAGATTCTCCAAGCAAAACTTCTCTTCTTCTCATATTAACCTTTTTTTACTGCAGCTGAGAAACATAGTCCACCCTCATGTACCTACTTTTCTAATCCACTGAGTTCCCTTCTTCATCTCTGTATTCCACTCTTTACTCAGCAGTGCACAGACAGCACTGCTATTTTTAGCTCCTGAATACATCATTTAACATTTGCTCACATTGAAACTCGTCAACTGTTTCTTCAGCCGTTCCCTTAACGTGTTTAAATATATCACAGAGAAAATCTATACCACTTACAGTATTAATGTTATTTAAGATTTTGCTTTCATCAGCAAAGTTTATCAGTGTATAGAAAGATCATTATAATCAGTTACTAAGACCTCTTCCCTGACTTAATTACAGAAGTGGTAGGCTCAGAAATGTATTGACTAACAGTTAACAAGAGATATCTGATGTAAATTAAAGAAAGAACAATTAGTTCTATGAAGAAAAAGAAATGCATCTGAAATTTATTATAGCCACAGAAACAAGATGGACATAGTTCTAATTCTTTCTAGCTTTACAATTACATCCCACAAATTTTCCCAGCAGGTTGTTGAGATGCAATCAGAAGTGACTCTGGTTTGTTGGTTGACCAAGGGGATGAAAGTTTTATCCAGCTGTACATAAAATGAGAGGCTCAGGAAGTACATGTGCTATAGGAGTCATTTCAAGTAAAGGATGGTGGGGGGTGTGTATGTGTAGATATATTTACATGTACATGAAGTAATGTCTTTTTTTTTCCATCCTAGAACTCTATCTTTACATATTGCTGACTGAAGAGGCTCTTTGATTTGTTTGGCATAATAAAGTTTCTTGCAGAGAGTACACACAAATACAGCTCTCTGCTGACAACATTACATATTTGCATCTTTCTTTCCATCCCTTATAAGTAAATGCAGAATGTCACAAAGGAAATGCAATGTTTAATGCATTGTGCTTGCTCCAGGACACTTGCTCCTAGATGTGTTCCAGCTGTCTGAGCCAGGTGCTTGATTTTCAGGGAAGACACAGACACCTGTGGACAGGAGTGAAGATGACCATCCTTCTGAGCAGGCAATAAATTTGAGAAAGCACTGAGGAGCATTTTAAATCTCACCATCTTCCAAAATAACGTCCCCCTTACTTGGGATCCTGGTACAATATCTTCTCCCAAACATAAGACCTCACTTACTTTTATAGTCAAACAGAAACATAAGTAGCTATTTTGAAAAAGGAGCAGATGAAAAAAGATGGATGGATGGATGCAGCTCATAGTTAATATTCTAGCTACCGAAGCCATCATACTGAAGCTGTGAATGGTCCAGATATTCAGATTCACTTTCTTCAGCTCTCTCTCACATATCTCCCTGAAGTGTTCCCTGAGCCCAGAGGCTGTTTGGGACCTCACTTCTCCTGTTTTATGTGTCCACTGCATAGGAAATAATTTTCTGATGAGACCAAAACAAACTCATAAGAGAAAGAGTGCATATTCACCTAAAAGGAGTGGAAATCATATGAATGCCAGAATTTCTGTAGGGAGGTTTAACATAAAATTCAGAAATAATCCCCAAATAGTTGCAAGAGAAGGTGGACCAAGAAACAGGAGTTCTCTACTATGCACACTGTAAGTGACCTAGCTGCTAATCTGTGAGATCACAGAGATCTCTTTGCCTCTATACATTTTAATGCAAGAGGAACAGCATTTATGCCCAATTTCCTACAATACATGCAGTGACCTCACATCTAGGGTTTCTTCTGTGGAAGTTTGAATTCTTCTGTCATTGAAGACAATAGAATTTGGATGACTGTACTGGTCTTTAGGTATTTAAGAAAAAGAAGTCAGTAATTGCTACAATACTCTATGCAAAACTTTCATTCTTTAAATATACTTATATTTAAATATTCTTTAAATACACTTTAAATAAACTTCTACTGGCTTGACTTCTTGAAATGCATTAGGCAGATAACCTCCTTGTTTATAAATGTTTGCTAAGTGTCAGTAAGTAATTGGAGTGGTGATACCTGAGGAAGTTATGAGCATCAGAGTGAGAACATGGAGAACTTGAAGTGCTGGCAGAGCAGTAGGGTCAGTACTGAGAGGTCTTTGTGGTAGAGTCATTCACAAGACTAGAGTTTTGAACATGTATTTTGAGGAACATGTGACTACATGTTGCTCAATTTCTTCTTTAGGTACCTACATGCTTTTCTAAATCGGTCTTTAGTAAACACAAAAGTGGTTGTGACAGAAACATGTCTGTCTTTGGCATCTGAAAGAAATGTTTTCCTTCTGCAAATGCTATGGAATTATTTGCCACATAATCCTTCACCAATAATTCAAGATAGGGTGGAACAGTCTTTTATTCCTTAAGACTCTTGTGATTTCTAGTGGAGCCACTTTTTTCTCTCACCCTTTCATCCAAATGTATCTTCACAATAATTTAAAATGCACTCCATTTGCATTAACAAATTTACATTGGTAAATAAAAATCTATTTTCCAAAACCAAAGTAAAATCACCAAACTTTCCCATGCAACTCTCACAGAGCTGGATTCAGTGCTGCCTATTGCAAATTGATTAGTAGACTCTTAATGGTTATTAAGTTATGAACAAAGCACATATTGATTTAAATAGCAGCTTGAATTTTGAAGGGTGCATGCATGAAAACAAATACAGTATGCCATGATGCAGAAATGTGGGGCAATTAATAATGTGACCTAAGAGAGTAAAATCTATCTTGAGACAGCCAAACATATAAGTGCTACTAAATCAAGGCCTTTATTTTCCTGCCTTTGTCTTTCCAATGTTTAGTTTCACAGCAAATGAAAGGCACTATTTGAAGTGAGGGAGAGGAGAAGACAGGTCTGTGACCTCTAGATAGACCATGGAGATCAAAGGCAGTCTCCATATGTGTTAGATATTATCTTTTTGAGGCAAGTGGGCATGATGTTTTGTGATGCAGCAGTGTGGAAACACACAAATAACCTGGTTAGTGACCGCTGAGAGAAGAATGATTGACATTGTGTTGGAGAAGCAGTAGTAAAACCATGAAAGAGAAATTTAGTTTTAGTTTACAGAAGGCTCCTTCAAAGCTCTGCAGTGCTCAAATACTGGTTTAATAGAAAAATTTTAAACTTACATAAATACTGTGACTTACATGTAAGAAAGAATAGGTTGCCACAACTAACAACATTTGATAGCCAATGTTCTCAGTTAATCTGTTCTTTTAAGGTGTCTATGAAACTACAGTTTCAATACATATATCTTTTTGTCAGTTCATTTTTTCCCCTCTTAAGTACATGCATGATTTAGACTGTATCTACTTGGGTGCAGGTTTTTTGCTGCATTACATAATGAACACTTGCAGTATAAAATTACAGAACCACTGAGAAAAATGTGATTTAGTGGCCAGAACAGTGGAACAATACAGCAAAGCCCCTGCTCCATTGCTGTCAGCACAGGAAAACAGTTTTGTAGGAACATCAGGATAGGCACATTTGTCCCACTGCGTGGAGATGTCACTATAGTAAGGGCGTTACATAAATAAGACTTTAGGTCAATCAAACATTTAATCTGTCTCTACTGACTTTTCCTCTCTGTGTAAGTATACACAGTAGTGTTACTCCCTCAGAAAGACCATGAAAATTCCTTTGTGTAATCTTCCAAGTCTGGACTGAAAGGAGTGAAGTAAAAGTGAAAAGGATTAATGCTCAGGATATTCTATTAGACTAAAAGCACTGACAATTGCCCAGGAAGCCATGCTGCAAAAGAAAACCTCTTTGTTTTTGTTCTCATTGCCAAGTATGTTGAGTAGAGAATGTTGTCAAATAGCTGAATATCATCAAAATCAGCTTAAGAAGACTTAATGCCCCTCTGTCTGCACAATGTCAGTCACCAGTCTGAGCTTTTGACGTTCCCCAGTTCAAGAGCAAACATAACCAAAGGTGAATATGGTTACAGCCCCAAAATTGAACTTGACCTTCAAGTAACTCTTTCACTTTTCCTCTCTCTCCTTTCCAATTTATCATATACTTTGCAAAGCTGGAAAACGCATTGCACCATTTGTTCTTTTAATATGCTTTTTGGTGGTGCTATTCATAACTTACATTTTTATTGTCAGGTAATTTTTCTTAAAAATACATACTTTTAAGTCAGAACACCAGACATATTTATTTGATTATATAGTTTATTATATTTTTGAGTATACTCAGGCTGCCCAAGCACCTGCAAATTCCTTTACTGTAATGATGGAGAATTCTGAAGTCTTTTTTATGGATGCATTACAATAGCTGGAAAGTGTATGTCTTTTTAATATCACTGAAAATGAACATCAAGGTCCTCTTAATAGCTTACAGTGAGATGGAAAATACAGAGCATTGAAACCATGACTTATGTGGAATGCAACATACATTCTTAAGTAAATCCAAATATAATAGAGAATGGTTTATAATCTTTTTACACTAAGAAAAGTCCAAGAAAGGTTTGTTGGTTTTGTTGACCAAAGTTTTAAGAGGCTTCTGAATTCCTATCTTTGCAATGTTTGGCCAAAAGTTATGTGTAGGATATGCTGGCAGAATATGCTTGGCTATACATCAACTAGACTTTCTGTACCTATACCTCAGCATACTGGCTGAGATTAGGACCATTTACAAGCAAAAATCACATGCCACAGAGAGGATGAATGCTTCCTCCTTAAAGATGATGTGGATGGAAAATAATGGAGCAAACCACAGAGAAACTCAGCCTGTAGTCAGTCACTCACTTGCAAAAGAGAAGTAGCATTTTAAGAGGTTACTGCCTCTCTTCAGTTTATTATAATCCTTCACCTGAGATGAATTACATGTCCCTGTGACAGCTCTTCACCTATGTCAGCACAGAGTCAAAAAGATTACATTAATTCATTGCTGAGAGATATTTGAGTTGACTGAGGTTATGTGCACTGAAACAGAGCCAGGTTGTACTTTTTTTTTGCTGGAAGAGCCTTAATTAAGAAATAAAGGATGCAGAAGTGACACACCTTTAGCACTGAAATTTTGCCTCCCCAAATCTTGGTTTCATGAAAGGAGACAGTGGCTATTTTGAGAAATGACAGGGCTTAAATTATTGCTTGAGGGACCAGGAATGTTCCCTGAGAGAGTTTCAAATATAAAGACAAATAGATATTGGCAAGTCAGACCTTGGTACCATTCCAAAGTTTAAATCACAGTGAAGATATGACCACAGTTGCATCCTCTGTCTTGGAAATAATTGACAGAAAGACTGTGAGGGAGAATGGCCACATGCTCCAACACCAAGTGTTGTATCTAATGCATGGGATATCATCATTCTGCCAGATGTTCACTAGAGGTAGATATTTCAACTTGCATTGTTGAACGGCATTATTACCAGTTGATTAATGAGATGCATCAATAAATTTCCAAGGGAGGGAACTCAACAGACTCTTAGCAACCACAAGGTAGATAATCACAATATAGAAATTTTAGAATTGAAAAACTGGAGTAAACTATATTCCCCTCAGTAAGAAAAAAAACAAAAACAAAAACAAAAACAAAAACAAAAACAAAAACAAAAAAAAAAAAACAAAACCCACCAAACAAACCAGCAACACTTTACACATCTATATAATACACACATGTCAGAATTGAGATTTGTTCTGTAGTTTTCTGTGTATTTCTATGGTCCGGATGGAACAAGGAATTGTTTTCATTAAATGCCACACAAGGACTATTTTAGCTTTTGTGAAAAATATTTACAATATACCCATTCAAACTTTACAAGCAGCAATAAATAGTTCACAAAACAACAACGTGTGAACAAACACATCAGCCGGTCTTCAGACTCATGAAGAAATAGACTCTACAGAGTTAGTTACACAGGAAAGACTACAATAAATTAAAAAGAGTCCCAGGTACTACAAAATTTCTTTTTTTTCAGCAGAAGCAGCAACTGATTTTCTAACTAGGAGCATGATGCTTCAAATTCATTAGTAAAGTCAGTCTTGCACTTAACAGTAAAATTGATATATAGCCTATTATCAAGACAGTCAGTAATCAATTTGCAGAGACAATTCTCTTGGCATATGCACAAATTCCATTGTGTAACAATTTTACAGAATGATAGCTGTGATCCAAACCTTCATGAAAACACCTTCATTTAAACACCTTCTAGTATCCTGTTTGTTGGTGCATATTTGGGGCAAACTATTTTGTTGATATAAACCCTGAATAACTACATTGAAATTTGGATTATTTCAGATTTATGATTAGGTAAGTGTGAATATCTTTAATATAAAGCCTCTAGGCAAGAGGTCTTTGACAGTTGACCTTATTAGTGAATGATGTTTAGATTGAGGCAAACAGAGAAATAACTACTGAACTTCCCATCTTAATGCAGCACACAGCTAAATCTTACCAAAGACTTATGCAGAAGTGGTGAACAGGGAAAATCTCAAGCAATGCAAGTAAGCAGTTTAAGAACAAGACAGAGGTATGAATGAGCTTTATGTTCTACAGTTTGACATAAATCTTTAATTAAAATGTGAAGGAAAATATTTGGGCAGAGAAATTAAAGAAACAGTAAGAATGTGTCTTAAATTTCCACATTGCCACTTGAAAGACTGTTTAATAATTCAGTGTACTCATCTCTCTCATTATAGTGTTCACATTTTGGTCCTTCCTTCAGCACTTTTGTACTTGTATTTATTTTAGGGAGCTCATGCAGGTCCAGTTTGATAAAGGACATGTCCCAGCCTGTGAAGTTGTGGCCTTAGCCCTCTAACAGTGACAGGGAAAAATCTTCTGATCCAGGTTAGGTGGCCCTCTAACCCCTGCAAAGAGGAGGGAGTGCGAAGCTGGTCGCATTCAGCACAGGTAGTAACCAGCACGTTTGCAATGAGATTGCAGACTACCTCTGAGGTGACATTCCCCCATTCTACAGTCCATAGCATTCCTAGCAAGGTTCATTCACCCTTGTTTTGTAGCTCACTAGAGATTTAAATAGCCAGATACAATTCCCGCAATATGGACAAATCAATGTAAACAAAATATTTGGAAGATGACAACAGACTCCTGCAAATAATCCTTATGGCTGTGATACAGTTGTCCTCTAACCTATTTCACTTCATTCATGTCTCTGTTTTTTAATCCTCTGGTCATCCTGGGGAACCTGTCTTTTTCTCTATGATGGTTGTTACTGGTTGGATGAAATTTTTTTATAAACATGTTTGTGTTGGTAATAATTTAATCTCTCCAGAGAAGTGGTTATTTATCAAAGGAGGTTTGATAGTTTTCTCTCTACACCAAAGGTATCTTAGTAGTTTATAAACAAGATAAACATTCCCAGGGCATCAGTATATAAAGAGGTAGAAAACTGCTCTAGCTACAATAAACTCTTATTTGTAAATAGCTTCTCTGAGTCTTCTTTCACAGATGCTCTCCTATGAAAACATTGCAGTTTGGCAAACCTGCATTCTTTGACAAGCCCTTAATTAACAGAGTTAGGCATGTCCTTTCCCAAAGCCTGGAATGCTGTATTATTGGCCTGCCACACAAAGTCACCACATAACTTAATGAGCCATTGGCACTTTAATTTTATAACACACTTCCCCAATTAAGCTCTCTAGACCCCAGACTTAAACAGCTGTCCACAGCTGTTGGAAAGTGATTTATCACTGTCAGCCTTTGCAGCCAAAACATTCAAAGGTGCAAGTTTTCAATATCACTCAGCAGATAAACATTTATCTGGTTTTGTCCATTTTAATGCTTTTTCAATAAACCTTTGTGCATCAATTTATGTAGGTTTTTGTATCTATTTTACAATATGCAGATTCACGTTAATTTTGCATTCTCTTCATGTGTGCACAAGCATGTCAGGGAATACAGAAAGACATAACCTTTAAATGTGAAGAAAAATCCTCCAAATTTTCTGTACGGTTGGTCATACTAAGGAATGCACTCATAAACTCATGTTAAGAGAAAACATATGCAAATGAAGTTGTGCTTAACAGTGCTGACCTTTCCTTTCTGAGGGAATCTTCCAGTTGCGTGATAGTGTCTGTGTGAAACGGTCTGTAAAGCCTCCTGAAGAACAACCCTAATAAATGGATTTAAGAATTCCAACAGCCAAGATTCACTACTGAAACATTCAAAAGGTCAGTTTTCTTGGGTGTTTGATTAGACTTTCAACTCTTCTCATCCATTTCAATACAGTTGCAATGAACAGAAACATTACTAACATTAACCTCACTTTTTTTTCATATGTATCTTACCTTTTTAACTTTAAACACAGTATATTTTGTTTTGCATTCTTGTATACTAAACTTTTGTATAATTGGTCATATTAATTCGGTATACTACATCCTGCATCAGGGTGAAGTAGCAGTTATTTTGATTGGAGTAGGAGATAAGGTAAAGAGGCTATTTTATCTGGCTGCCAGAGATTAACACAAATAGGAAAAGGTCTAGTGTTGATTTTAGCAGGAAACTTTATTGGAGCCAGGATTGATTTTTCCAGAACTTGACTTAGTCCTCCCAGTACAGGTACCAGTATATTGAAACTATGGTGAGGAGACACACTATCTTACTGCATTCTACTTATGTGACTTTTCTTAAATTAATTCTTTATTGCCTTCAAATTCAGAAACAACAGAACAAATATAACTGTGGGAGTAGGTAATACTCATGCTCTGCACTGCCACTACAGTTTGAAAGCATTTGTCAAAAATGCTTGAGCAGTGTATGGGGTTAGAAGTAATGGAAGACTTTTTCCAGTTTTGAATATTGCATGGCATTAAAAAGCACAGAGGGCAGGCAACTGGATGAATTTGAAGATGTGCAGAGAGAAATAAGACTTCTTGTTTGCATATCTGTATTATTTGTCAGTCACTCTGTGGCCTGTGCTGAGTTGGTGAATGGTCTGGTGTCAGTTACTAGCTAGCTATTTGCCATTGCCATATTGCAGAGAACACTCATAACTGAAAGGGTTTATTCCAACACATTTACAGTAGAAGAATTTTTCAAATAACAACTGAAGAGAGAGATTACTTATACACTTATGTTCCTTATTGTAAGGGACACGGTCAACAAATCCGTGTTTGAAGTACAGAAGAAGAAGCAGTAGAGGTTTTCCAAAATACACACATTCAGTTCAGGGTTGGTGCGGTCAAAAATAGACACTTGGTGCAGTGATGCCTGTTAGCAAAATTATCACAAACTAAAATCTAGTTCAGCAATAACTTTAACAAAACAAAACAAAAATAACAAAAAACCCCCACCCCAAACCAAAACCAAACTAAAATAAAACACCCAAAAAACAAGCAAAACAAAAACAAAACAAAAAAAACCAAACAAAACAAAAAAAAAAACAAAACAAAAAACCCAAAAACAAACAAAAAAAAACCTCAAAAAACAAAACAAAAAAACCATGCAAAAAAAAAAAAAAAAATCCAAAACCATATAGAATGACCCAAGCAGAACTGAAATCCTCAGGTCTCACAAGCCTTAACTGTCACAAAGGTGTTGCTTGCCTTTGGAGGTGGGAGACCCTTGGAAGGTGGGAAGGAATTCTCTTATTCCCCATCCACTTTTCAACTAAGAAGCCTAGGGAGAGGTCTTAATTTCTTTTTCTCTGATATCTTTCAGAGGATGCTCTTCATTTCAGATCATCCCAAAAAAATTCATTTCTACAAAAGATTTCAATCATGAATTATGGTCTTGCAAGTTCAAGGATGGATCATTTAATCCATCTATGATCACAAGGGATTAATGTTTATTTAAAGCAGCTCTCAATGCTACTCTTTAAATTGAGGACTGAACAATATGAACCACTGCCTTCATTTGCATTTGTTTATACCCCCTTATCTGCTAATATATAGATTCATGCCAGGACTATGAGAATAATGCACTAATTAAAACCAAATGCAGAACTCTAGAGTGTAGCTTTCAACAAACACTGACTGGTAGAAGAACATCAGGTTTGTTTTCTACTTTCCAGAGTGCCTTCCGGATGCAGAAATTGGGCACATCAAGAAAAATGACCTGTCAGAAGTTTTAAAATAACAATCTCAAATGTATTTTTTTATTCAATTTCTATAGAACATAGTAAATATAAAAAATAAGGATTGTTTAATTACAAATGTACATAACAGAAGTCTGCCAACAGTTACTAAGTACAAGGATTCAGATTCAACTTTCAGCCCAGGAAATCCCCAAGCAGTAAATTGCCAGGAGCCATAAGACAGGGAGCAGTATCACATGAAGTAACTTTCTATACCAGTGCCGTTCCTAAGTATTCAGCTCTGGACCTTTTCCAGAAAGCTAGAGGACCCAGTAGCCACAACCACTAGTACATCTGACATATCTTTGATGTGACCCATACAGACATTAAGTTCCCACAGACTATCCAGGAAAACAAAGATGCTTATTACTTCAAGTGCTTAGCACATATCTATAAGGTTTTTGTAGTCTTGTTTCCCTGTATCTCAAGCACTGCTTTACACAAGATAATTGCCAATACAGCTATAACTCAAAACTACATAACATCCTACATAGGTGTAAAACTCAACTACAAGAAGAAAAAAATTCCTTTCAATACTACAAAATATGGCCCTATGCTGTTCTTCTTATCTCCAATGCAAGCTCCTGCAACCTTGCAACCATTAATATTTAATAGTGTATCAGACACACACAGTCTTGTGCACATTGAAATAAATAAAACCATACCCAAAAAACACTCTGTGCCTGAACTTCTCTTCCTGGGAGAAAGCTGAAAAGGCAAAGCAAACAACACAAAGCAGCCAAGGCAGGCAGCACACTGCTGGGAACCACTTTACTTACTGCTGGAATGGCCTGAACAGTGAACTTTGTTACACTCACAGTTGTGTTCCAAGTAGAGAAAAAGTCCTGGTTTGAGCAAGGTTTGTTGTCCTGCCGCCAGGAAAGGGACTATCCAAGGCAGGTCAGGGTGCAGCAGCTGGAGTGTGGAAACCTTATTTCTAAAAGAATAGAGTTTTGTTCTGGAAGAAGGTTTCAATAGATGACACAGACACGTTTAATGGCATAAAGGATCATGATCTCACGTGGTAGGAGAAGTTGCAGTGCAGTGTTCTAGTAAAATGAGTATTGATTTAAATATACCTCAGGCTAGCCCAAAAACTGTCAGAGTGAGGGTCAGATTCTAATGGAATTTAGTTCTTTTTCAGTATGCTTCACTGCAAAGTTACCGTGAAATGTATGGATCTTGGTAGACAAAACTAAAATAAATCTGCTATGTTTTTTCAGTTTTAAAAACAGTCTTTCCAACAAAATTTTGCTCAGCTGTAGAATTAAAAGGAATCATAGCAACATTTTATCATACATACTTCCTTGCATGTAAAATATAACATAATCCACTGAGAGTAGCAGAATAATATCAAAATTTAATTTTCAGTTCTGCTCTGTGTTTTATGAGATGTTATCCTTTTTCTTCTTTAGTCAGCTGGCACCTCTGAATGACATTTTCCCACTGAACTATTTTTAGCTGAAGTAAAATCAATATTAGTTTGAAAAACTGGGAAAGGAAAAAAAGACTTCAGCATTTTCAGTTAGCAGATGTTGGAGACATAGGGGGAAAGTTTCTTGCTAACAAAGTGTTTCTCAAGGATAAACAATGATTCAATAACAAGTTGATCTAAAGCATAGTTTGCTGAGGAATTTACAGTATCTTTATCACACCTATTTAAGTTACATGTGGCTGAGGTGAGATACTGTGGCCAAGAAGTATTGGTGACTACCCTGTGCGGGAGGAAGCTCACTGAAGTCCTTCCTGCATTCAGTTCTCCACTGCTTTAGCCTGGTCCTGCATGAACAGAGACACTGAAAACTCTCCATGGTGACTGAGTGGATGAATGACTGTCGGAGGAACATACCTCCTGCCTTTGTCTTGAGCCAGAGGTGATCACAAAGGTAGATACCATTGGAGCCCAGCCCCATAGTGTTTACACTCTTACATACTCTTAGATCTGACACATAATTTTCTTCTTGTGTGGCTACCACAGATTTAATTTCATGCATTTTTTTTGTTCGCTTGAGAAGAAGGGTATGATATGATTCTATGATTCTACAACAGAATCTAAAAATTTTTGTTCACTTCTAAAGAGTATACAAAATGCCTTTTTCTTGAAGACAATGGCCAAAGAGCGAAGCAAAGATTTTTTTGCAGACAAGTCTGTACCTCTTTGTGCCAGGACCTAACTGAAAAACTTCAAACTTCTCCTTAGTCGGCCACTTGCAGAGCTTGTTCCAGTTCTCTTTCCTGGCCTTTTAAGTTTCTTTCCTCTTTGTTGCACACAAAATGTCACCAAACTAATAAACAGTTATGCTTGCTGTATCCTTGGGATTTGACTCAAAATTCAGTGGAAGGTTGTTGGTTCACACCTTGGCTGGTCTTTCTTGTGGCTTGTAACTTTAGTTGTTATTTTTTAATTCAGCTTCGTAATTAATTAAGGGATATTGACTGATTCTTGAATGACAGATGCAGTGTTCACATTCTTGAAGAGAAAGAACTTCCTTCAGCCTCTGCTCTTCACCCTCACATGATAAAAGCACCATTATGCCTACCTTTTTCATAGAAAGACAGAAAGCGACAAGAGAGGATGTTATTTTCCTCACATTGCCCTGGAAGTTCCTTTTATACTTGTAGCCAAGTCTCCTGGGCTGGTGTCCCAACTCTTGCACAGCCCACCTTGCCCCACACTGCCTCTGCATCCTCATTTTCCTACCAGAACTGCATCCTTCCCAGCAGCAAGCAGCAGCCAAACTTCATGGCAAGGACAGCACAGCACCAGAGCTGACCTGGTCCCAGGGGTACCTGATGTCTCCTGTCAGCCCCACACTTTGGTGCCGTGCTGCTCAGCAGTAATGCATCATTTAACTCTGCCTGGCAGCTCTTTTAAGCCTTTGGGTTATAGAACCTTAAATAAACAGGTACTTTAGTGAGGTACTTCTGTATGATTAATTTTTCAATACAAAAATGTCTTTTCATCATGATGTTGCAATTGTCTGCACTTTTGCAAAGAAGTACAGAAAGGGGTGCTGCAGTAGTCATATTGTATTCATTTAAATTAGAAATTCATTAACTAGCGTTTCCATATACTGAATCTAGGCTGGGATGGCTCAAAATCTCTTATAGACTGATGTTATAGGAAAAAATAAAAAGACATTTTAAATTCATGTAAATTGGCTAAAACTTAGGAATGGTATATCAAATACATTACAGATTTAATAAAAGGCTTCCTTGTTGGCCACTGAATTAATATTTAATTATGCTTGATCAAATTAAATATTTTAAGCATGTAAAATATTGCAACATGTGAGACTTATCCCTTTTGACATGTAAAATGATGTGTAGAAGCCTCTAAGCAACTTCACGCATGTGAGCACAAAAGGGCTGTATTCCTCTGTGCAAATATTCACTTGTGTGAACATTTGCGGTATCTGAGCTTTTCCTTGTAGATTTTGGCGCTCCATGAACATCCATAAACTGGGATTCCAATACTGCAAACACTTGCATATCTGAGTTAACACTGTGCATATGAATAATCTAATTGAACTCACATGCACAAAATTATTCACATATGTTTGTAGGAACGTGGCCAAGAGAATATTGATTTCTATGACATATATTTATTCATTTCACTTCATTAAAATGAGACTGAGCCACAAATTGCTGGCCTAATGCTGCATCTTCTCAGTGTGGGGGTGTTCTGAACAAAATCTTTTCCCCAGCCCAATTCTTGCACAATTAACATTTTATATATTTCATTTTATTGTCTATTCTGTCTTTCCATTCATCAGAACATAATGTCTGACTCCAGTCAATAAACAATACCCAAATTATCCATCTCATCTCCCTATGATTAAAGAAAACATAAATGTACATACCCCAGTATAATAGGAAGCTCAATTTAGTAACTTACTACCTTAATGTAATGACCTCTTTCCTCTGAGAACTGGCTTTGACTCCAACCCAAACTAAGGCAGAGGAAACTCATTTTGACTGTAATGGCTACATGTATAATGAGATTAGGCTGACAGAATCCTGTTCTCTCCTTGCAGCCCAAAGGTATTCAGTTCAAAACCTCCCTCTTTGCTTGGAAGGGGAAGGTGCTAACACTGGACCAGCTGGCCACTTCCCAGTATACTCAAAACATGCTTTATTTTATTCCATCAAACTGACTTCTGTAATTAAAAAAACTGTACAAACATGGTATCTAATGCTAAATCTCTAGATAAAGTTGTCTCCTTAACCAATAAACTCTGTTAAACCTTCTAAGAAGTCACAAAGAACATGCTGTTTTATAGAATATGAAATCAGGGACATGGTCTTTAATTTCCTGGCATTCACGCATCCTTAACTGACTCATTAATTTGTTAGCTTCTACCTACTCCAGTTAACATAAACATAAGAGAAAGAGAAGAGATTTTCAGTTTTAGGGTGGAGAGAGTATCTCTGTTTCTAAGGGAAAAGCAGCATGTAAAATTTTAAGTTTCCGTAAACTGTTTTAGGAAAGAGAATTGCAGAGATGCCAGTATGTAGCACAGCAGCCAGACACTATGCTGACACACAGGGTAAAATGCTTTTGCATTTTCCCTCTGTAATCTTTTCTCCCACTTTAAAGAGCAGTAAGTTTTGAGACAAGAAGGACCCATTTTGGTAATTTAATTCTACTTCTTTCTTCTAATTATTTTTGCACCAAAACCATCCTAGTTTCACTTGCAGCCTCGCTTTGTGAAAGACATCTCATCTTTCAATTGGAACTCCAGTATTGATGAATCAGCCATGCTTTGCAAGAGATTGTTTCAGTTCCTCCACCTTGAAAAATCCACCCCAGCTTTCTGACTCAACTATTAGAAATCGTTGCACCTTTTTGTGAGATGAAATATCTCTCTGTAGGATTTACATTAGTATTTGTAAACTGTTGTCAAGTATTGCACGTGAAGATCTGTGATCCAGGGCAGCAGTCAGTGCACCATCACTTTTTCTTGGGGCAAAGGCAGACTGTCATGATTTATCACTGTTAAGGACTTTTCAATTTCAGGACCAGCTGTTTTACCAGGTTTCCATCACACCTCTTTTAGTATTTAACGAGTACAATTTTTTCAATAGTTTTACATTATTTAAAGAATGATCATCAGGAAAGCAAGTACTCTTTCTGTGTGAAAATGGCTTTGTTATTTTGGTGGAAAGCAGAGCACCACTACCATCTTAAAACAATACCTACATATTTTCAGAAGGAAAAAAAGTACAACAAATCAAAGGACTACAGGCTTCCTTAATTTCTTTCAGGAAGAAACATGCACAATGTTTGCTTAATCAGTCAGTCTTCTTGTGGAACAAATAGGAGCATTGTTCTACATAGAAATTCTCCAACCACTAAATCCATCAGACAGAGCTTATTATTCACAGGTTCAGATTTAACATGTCATGAATTTCCTTATACTTCCTAACATTCTTGTTTCTGATCTCCTGTGATCAGTGCTACTTCTTAACATAGCCTGTGGTGCACCACAGACACCATTACAAACCTGCTGTTAAATCAATCACTGGGTGGCACCCAAGAGCCAGCTAAGAGATGTATTGAATTGCAGACACTCTCTAATACACATATTTTAACAATTTCCTCCGTCTTCAGTAAAATTATGCTAATATTTTAGTTGAGTTTCCTTAAGTCTGGAACTCAAATTAAGTCTGTCTGTTTCGGTTTTATGATAGTGCTTGAAATCACTTGCAGACAAGGGGTTGTTGGACCATGAGATTTATGGTGGCAATGCCACAAAGGTGAAACACATCCTGAGGAAGAGGAAAGCAATCTGTATAGCCAGTGTTTTCACTGCAGTAAAGTTTATAGCAGTATTAAGGGAATAGTTACAAATCAGTTTGATGGTGTTGATTTCATTGAGAATAAGTATATTTACACTTGCAAGTTTTCTCTTAATAATTTTCAGTATGTTTTACACAATGGGGTTAGTGAAGGTTGAATCTGAGCATATTTCGGTAGTGACAAAATCTGTTTTTCTTTTTCCCACCCATCCTTCTACTTTACTTCACAAAAATGGTTTTATAGCAGCTCCTAAGGGGCTGACTCAAGGTTCAGCTATTTTACTGAGACTCACCGATGTTTCTGAAGATGCTGCAGATTCTTTTTTATGTTCAGGTGCTTTTGGTTATGATGTAGACATGTGGGGGGAGTGAAATACAGTATCAAAAGCCATCCACTTCCTCCATTGGCTCCCTACCACCAATTAATTACCTGAAAAGCTGGGGTTAGAGTATATGATTTCCAAATACAAGCTTTATAAACCATGCAGGTTATAATAATTTTTCTTCCCGGCTGAGAATTGAACTGTTCACACCTCATTCTGCCTCTGTAGCATGCAAACTAGTCACCTGCAGAATATCTCTGAATTCAGTCACTCTGGGGCAGTGGGAGAACCCTTAACACATAAATATGGAACAGATGTGCAAGTGTACTTTGGGACAATTATGTTAGGTAAGGACAATAAACCAGCTGTCTTCTTCAGATAATATTCCAGTTGAAAGATTATATTCCTTGTAAGACACTTGGATCTCAAAACCCTTTCCAAAGTAAATGGAGAGCTAACAGCAGCAATACCAGAACTATGGAGGGGNGAAAGGTACATAATGGGGTATAATGGGGAATTATGCAACAGCAGCTGCACCCAGTATGAAGGGGCAGCTGGAAAGTACCCATTACAGAGGCAGGGATACTGGTCAGTAGGCAGAGAAGAGGCATTGGAGAAGGTCTATCAGATACCTGTTTCAAAAGTATATTATCTAAAAATGCAACAGGGGTGTATGGGCTGAACTGCAATGAACACAGACCCATTCTCTTTCTCCTCTCTTCACATCTGTCCAAAGCTGTTCTGCAGCCAGGAATTTTAGATTGTCAGCCCTTCAAAAATTTGACTAAGTGATGTTGTGTTATCCTAGCACATCATGTTCAAAATCTGCCTTCACCATAGCCCTGAGCAACACAGACATTATACTGAGTGCTTTTCACTAGCTGCCTACACTCACTGGCTTTCCCCTTCGCTTTTTCTTCTGCTTCCTTCACAAACCCCCTATTTTTGTGTCTTTCCTTTTCTAACTAAAACAGGCTTCCAATCAATGTTTGCTTTTAAGATGGTGTACCCTCCACAGTCCGGAGCAAGGCAGGGTCACAGACCTCACTTCCTTCCTTAAACTAAGTAAGTGCTATTGTATGGGCCACACAAAGATGACTGTCCTTGTTCCTCCCTGCCTTTGTTCACCCATGCAAAAGATGCCTACAATCCAGCCCTAAAATAGTAAGGAGAACCCCAAATTCACATCTGAAATTTTGACAAAATCATCTTTGACACTCATGAGAGGTCTGCTTTGAGATATAGCCATCATATGTGTAACTTCTGTCCCCAAACAAGATACAAGAAAAAGTTAACATGCCTGCTCATACATGCCTACTGTTTGGAGTATATGAAATAGAACATCCACAGCTTGAGAAATGAGAATTCTCTAGAGGTAAAGAGGTTAAGTCTTTTCATATAACAAATTAAGCTCCTATATAATTCTTAAGCTCTTTTATTTCAAGGGGTAGGAAAATGGGCTAGTTTTGTCAATTAAAGTACTTTAAGTTAAATCCTTGCAGTGATTTTCTTTATAATGAAAAAATATTTTACTTTTATAGAGAGCAATGAATAGTTATGATAGTTGCCTTTTTTCTCTCCTTTTAAAGAACAATAGGTCTATTCAAGAAATGTATTTTTATTCTTTTTATTGAGTACTTTAAATATTCTAGTTTCCAGTTTCCTTAGTTTAATGTTTGCTCATTCTTTTGAGTAGGAAATTAATATAAATCACTTATTCCAATACCACAATTTGGGGCATTTTTTTCTTCAGATAATCTTTTAAGAGCAGAGCAATCACAATATAATGGCTTTATATTGAAGAGATTTCTTTCTGTTCCAGTTCTTACAAAAATATAATTCATAATAATGTGAAATAAAATGTCAGCTTCTCCAGTTTCTCTGCCTCTGTGCAATGCACATTCAAGGCTGGTTTTCAATTGGCAAAACTGGACTGAAACAAGAAAAAATTACCATGATATTTCATTTCTAGGAAACATATTTAAACCATGGACGTCGATGTCTAGGTGCATGCCTGTCTGAGGAAGAGTAACTTTGCTCTTACCCCTGTAGAACTATGTATCACTGGATTTGAGTTTATTTCCATTTCATACCTTCCTGAGTGACACCAGAGGCAGTGCAAGTGAGAGACTCCAGAAGTAAATTAAAATAGGGATAGCAAAGCCTGATTGTACCCTATTGGTTCTCCACAAATATGTGTTGTGGAACAAGATTGTGCTGGTGTGCAGGTGAATTCTTCCCTCACATCCAAATCATGAATGCAAGCAGACCTCCATATTGCTCCCAAGTAAACACCAGCAAATGGATTTCCTCCTTTCACTGGAAGTTCTCAATAGTCCACTCAGCTATAAAAAAGTCCTCTTGCGGTTTCTTCACATTGACATATTGCAAACAATTCCTTTTTAGAATAGTGATATTTCAGTGTAAAACCATAGTTTGAGATTAATTGAAGGACTCCACAGTCTTAATAACCAATTAACATTAGAGGCTCAGAAATACGTAGAGCTCGTTATCCTTCAAAGGCTTAACTTGGGTGCATAAATGCCACTTGCCAAGGTATGGTAATAATCAATTCACTCATATGTGGACTTTGCAGATATGAGTTAAATACAAATACATTTTTCTACATCCTTAACTTGAAATCTGACTCTGGTCTGAGTTCAAGAGTGTATATTGCCAGATCACAGCAGGATTGTGCCTCTTTTTCAAGTATCCCAATGCAACAGTTTTCTGTAGCTGAGAAACTGGCCTGTTTCCCCCAGATATACACTTGCAATGTGACAGCACATGGTGAATAATCTGCATGTGACATAAAAGGACGTCCTTAATGTTGTCTTGTTTTAATCAAACTTTCATTAGCCATTGCCTGGAAGTTACTGTAGTTTCTGATTCTGAGTTCTTTACTTGACATGACCGCTATGATAGAGGTGGAAGAGTCAAACTGACAAAATGCAATGATTATTTTCTTGCAAATTTACAAGAACATTTGAAAATTACTTTAATGTGCTATAGAAATTACTGAAAGCAATAGTTTGGTTGGGGGGTAGGGGAGTGTGTGTTTGTTTGTTTGGGTTTTTTTCTTGGATTGAAAGCTTATCACCACAGAACCTTGCTTTCCTCCTTTGCTTACTGTTAAGGAACCAGATGACTCATGTCAGCTCTGTGCAGAGTCAGAGCACACTGTGCCTCGAGGAACAGCAGAACCGGAAACCTATCTGGAGAGGGCTCATTCCCTTGACACAACAGCTCTTCTGTCCAATGTGTTTGTTCAACCCCAGTCAGGTCTGGTCATTTAAGAGGTTACATCTTCCTATGGTACCTGAAATACAATGACATATTGTTGTGGTTTAACCCCAGGCAGCAACCAAGCATGGTGCAGGAGCTTGCTCACTCCCCCATCAGGAGGATCTGGAAGAGAATCAGAAGGGTAAAATCTAGAAACCTCATGGGTTGACACAAAGACAGTTTAATAGAGAAGCAAAAGCCATTCATGTAAAGGAAAGCAAACCAAGACATTATTTCACCACTTCCCATGGGCAGGCAGATGTTCAGCCATCTCCAGGAGAGCAGGGCTCCATCACGCACAAGGATTAGTTGGGAAGACAAATGCCATCACTCCAAACATCCTCTTTTCCTCCTTCTTCCCCTCACTTTTTATGCTGAATATGATACCATACGATATGGAATGTCCCTTCATTCAGTTGGGGTCAGCTGTCCATCTGTGTTTCCTCCCAATTTCCCAAGCAACCCCAGCCTACTCGGCAGTGTAGTACAAAAAGCAGAAAAGGCCTTGGCTCTATGTAAGCGCCGTTCAGCAATAAAATAACATCACTGTATTGTCAACCTTGTGTTCAACACAAATCCAAAGCATAGCCCCATTCGAGTCACTGTGAAGAGAATTAAGTCTACCCAAGCCAAAACCAACACACATATTAAAATTCCTCTCTAAAAACTGTTTGATCTCTATATAACACTCCTCTTTGACTTAATGACTTTGTCTACTCATTTTATTTCTCCACTGCACTCCCAGATTTCTTTTCCTGATCCTCTTCCCCATCTTCTACTAATATACCTGAAGAATCCCTTCATCGCTTTTTCATCCCATCGCTTTTCTTCATCAATAAGTGACTCATCTTTTCAATTAAGAAATCAAACCTGACTGATTTCTAACATTTAGTTCTCATATTTGTCTTACCAATGTCCTTTGGTGTGACCAGATTTCCCAATGAACAAAAGAAACTGCAACTGCATCCACAGTTCCAGTTACTTTTTCACATGCAATTGAACTCTCAGCCCTTCTCTCATCTCCACCTCTGTGTTCATTCTGCACTAGATATAACACTAGCATTGATCTTTTCCTCTTTCATGTAGGCAGATGTTTTTCTACCCCATTTCTGTCTATTACAAGAGTCTGGCAGTGGCACGAGTTTTTCTCTCTTAGGAAGCTTAATCCATAAGCTCATCAGTCATCTCCATGCTTAGAAGTCATATATCCTATAGTCTTAGTCTAAACTGAAGCTGCAGTTATTCTATCTGCTAGCATAGACATATCTAACATCAGGCCAGTTACATGGAGAAGTTCCAAGGCTACCACGATAGTTCAAATATCAGATTGCAAAATATTTTATTTCTTACTAAGCCAAAATAATAAACCAGTGACACCAGCTAGTAGCAACCAAAGAAAATGTTAGCCCTCTTC
This sequence comes from Scytalopus superciliaris, assembly GCA_013400415.1. Lineage (NCBI taxonomy): Eukaryota > Metazoa > Chordata > Aves > Passeriformes > Rhinocryptidae > Scytalopus > Scytalopus superciliaris. The sequence continues at coordinate 445,446 of VXBX01008995.1, forward strand.
TAATTTAGCAGAGGAGAACACCTGTCCTGCTCTGAATGTTCACTTCTCACCCTAGAGTTGCTCTTACCATAATCTTCCTGTTTAGGCTGGAAGGGTTTTAAACCCCTGCTCCCAGGCATCAGAATTCATTTTTGCTGATTTATATCACCTGTATGTACCTAGCAAGTTAGGGTTTTTTTTTCTGGGGCTTTAAAAGGAACCACATGCTTTATTTTATCTGCCAGTCAGGTTCAATAAAGTTAAGGGAAATAGTGCAATACCCTGTGATTGCTGTGGAGACAGTCAACTGCTCCTTGACTCAAGCTTCAGTTTCTAATGGAGACTCTCTTTCAAGATGATACCTAACTTTAATGCTTTATTTGTATGGCAGTTCTAATGGGTTTTCAACATTAGCCAGACAGCCAATAAGTCATTCAAGCTCTCTTTTGCTTGTTATAATTTTCTTCTTTCTAGGCTTTACAAATAACCCATTGTACCATCATACATTTTGGGGATTCCTTGTTGTAATAATTTGCTTAGTTTTTCCTTTGGAGTGCATAAACTCCTCCATGGGGAATCAGTCACTTTCATTTTTTATATGAAATAAAGTATACTTACCTTCATTTTTAAAGCCATCATACCCTACTTCCAGCCTACTTATACCTCTCCTTCACCACTTAATTGAGTACCAGCAGTATGCAATTGCAATCTTCTCTGTTGGGAACACTTTGAACTAAGTATTTCTGTGCTTTCTCATAGGATCAGCAAAATTTTATCTCCTTCTCCCAATAAAGATACCTCCAAGTCTTTTCTCAAAGCCCTCCTTTGCAAGGATGGCTCCCAGAAGTGAGTTGTGTAGCTGGACCTCACTGAGTGTTGTCTTGCAGTTGGACTGAGAGCTCCCTGGGACAGACTGTACTTCAGGGTGACAGATGAGGACTCCTCACATAGTGCAGTCATAGTCATTGCTCCCAATTGCTTTGATAACACAAATAATTATTCAAAATAGCAGCTGCAATAGCAGCAAAGAGTTACAGCTGTCTGGTTTATCTCACACACTAAAGACAAGGATTTTAACATAAGGCTTTTCCAGTTGTGAGATTCATCATTAGTCACCAAGTAGGATCCTCTTGCAATTCTGTCACACAACAAAACCAATTATCTCCTGGCTTTTTGAAAGCCAAGGGTGTTGATAGGATGACTTTATAGTCAAGTTGTTTGAAAGGTTATGAACAATCAGTCTCATTTGCATGTTTTTGTCTTAAAAGTTTGGTATGTTCTATGACTATGATATGTTCTATGACTAGAATGAGGCATTTTGCCCTTTAGAGGAAAACAAATGATTGAAATGGAAATAAAACTTTTTTTTTTTTTTTTGTTGACTAAGATACAATGAACACCATACATGATGCTTCAAATATTTTAGGAAAACTCAGATAAAAAATCTATGCTGAAGAATAAATGTGCTACCTTATACTTGTTTTGGATGTTGGCATTCAATTTGTATTACCAGTTTTCCATTGCTAGTTTAGATATTTCCATAGTAAGTTTTGCACAAGAACATGAAAAGAGTCTACATTGAAATACTATATTATTATATTATATAGACATTTAAAATTCACTTTTCATCTCTCCTTTTACATTAAAAAAGAAATCTAAGGGTCCCGTCCACCCCCCACCTCAATATTCTTGAAATGGGATATTTCTGGTGGTACCTTAATGTTCATATAACCTGCTGGAGGAAAAAAAAGTTATTGAAGTAGTTCAATGTTAGTGGGAACTTTCTGGGAGCTTGTAGTGTTCTCTCATCAACCTTTCTCATCTCATAAGAGAGCTCAGACCTATCCGTGCAAGATCTTACCCCATGGTGGATGCTGCAGATGAAGATGGTGCTAAAGGCCCCCTTCTCTCTTGGAAGCCATCACCTCCATCACCTATCCCTTCCAGAGGATCCACAGGTCCTCACTGAGTCTGCATATGAGAATGACTGGAAACAGTGATTCTGCACTATTTCATTTGTGGAAGAAATGAACAAAAATTCCAAGATGTGAGCTCTGATTTTTTTCAATAAAGATGGAATAAAAGTCATAAGCTTAAGTCTTTAAGTTATGACCCTGCCTGTAACCCAGAATACCTCCAAACCTACCACTTTTTCCAACTCCAAGGAAAAGTGTTCCTCCCTGAAAATGAATTCATCTTTCCTCGGAGCTAATATGACACCTGCTCCCTACATCCTCTAGGGACTTGCCATGCAACAGTCTCAGGAAAGCAACTGTGACTGGTGTTCACACAGGCTAAGCAGACTGACTCAGCCCCCTTCTCACAGTTGCATCTGTTGCTGTGGACAAGCGTATTTGTCAAGTCCATTTGGGCCCCTCAAATTTACAAGGCAACATATTGTGTGAAGAGAAATACTGAATACATACATTATAAATGGTTTCTTCTTTTTTAGTCAGAAGACCACTGCCTGACACTACTTTGAGTCAGTAAGTTATATTTTACATTGCATTTCTGCTCATTTTGGAAACTAGGCAGAAGTTTGAAAAGTCACAATTAAAGCAACAACGTGATGAAAAATATTATCCACTTTAGATCTACTTAAACTTGTCACATTCAGTAAACACAGTGTAGAAAGAGCAGATAGGAAATTTAAATGGCTTTGCAGTAAATTTATATTAGTCCAAACAGCTTTTTCAAATGAGGTCAGTAGGCTGTATTTTCCATTTAAAAGAGCTATCCAGACTTAACAGAAGGCATTATACACATGTTGGATCTTTCAAAGAAGAACAAAACATAGTTGGCAGGCAATTTAAACAAATACTAGGTTGTCAGTTAATCCTTATAACTGCATGGCAGATATTTATTGTAAAGTAGGGATCACTCTAGTTCACATTGTTTATACCTGATTTGATATTAATGTTTTTCATATCCAAGTAGCACTGGAACACAGACTGAAGTGTATACTTAGTACTTATCTACATAAGCATCTGTGTCAATTTTTGGGCTAGGAAATATGCCACCACTTCAATTCTGCTGTGAACAGTGGGTGGTCAAACAAAAGGCTTGGTGGTATTAACACATTTAAAATTAAACTGTAGCTAGCAATCACTAATAAACATACAAAGTCAAGATACTCACCCTCACACTGGTGTAAATTTGGAATAGCTCCACTGGCTTAATGCGTGGCTCAAACTCACAGCACTAGAAAGGAAAGCTAAATGCAGTCCTGGTCTTATCATAAGTAAATGAAGAATCTGTTATGTACCTTTTCCTTACCACAAAGCATTCCCAAATGACATCTCCTGGGCTCTTAAAAAATGAAAATTTAAGCTGTCTACTCTCCTGTCACAGCTGAACCATATGCTGCAACTCCCATCTCCTCTAAGTGCTTCAGAGCGTTGTAGGCAGTGAGAACAATTTTGTTAAGCAATGTGAACTGGAATACAAAGATGGAGAAGCAGGCTGAGGTGATCACCTCTGATGTGACAGAGCACAACAACAGGAGCCAAAGTAGGTGTTACAGGAAGAAGAAATGCACCATTCGGATGCTGGGACGTGTTATTCTTCTCTGTGCATTCCCAGACATGCCCTGTGTGAGTGGTGGCGGGGAGAAGTTAGGATGAAAGGTGCTGCAGTGGCAGAGGGCTGCAGGAGAGAATGGAAAAAGTGAGGTTATGTCCTGGGGCTGCCTGCAGGAGTTTCCAGCCTCTGAACACCCGAAGAATGTCTCACAGTGCAAGAATTTAAAAGTAAGGAATTTTAGCATATATAGCTCAGTAGTTCAGGGAATTGTCCTCAGTTCACAAGGGGTGCTGCAGGTCTTCCCTCTGTAGGTGCAGCTGCTAATTGGCGCCTCCTCTCTATATTCCTACACTTTATATGTGAAGAGTTTTCTAAACATGTTTAATCCCGTCTTGCATTAAACAGAGGAGTGAAAATTTATGTGAACTGTGTTTCCACAGGAATTCCCACAGTGAGGGAGTGATCATTGCTGCATAGCTCTCTTTTCATGCTTTATTAATAGATATTTATATTCCATAAATACCATCTCATACTCTGCCCCTTTCCTACAATGCCATCACTTTACTGGGAAACCTAAAGCCCCATTGGTCCTTTAACTCCCTTTTTACTCTGAATCCAAAGTAAATAGCATTGCATTGAGAAAGATTGTTTGAAAGATTAGGTTACTCAATTAGAGGGATTTATTCTACCTTACCAACTTCCTTATAAACATTTTCATTTGCATTTTCAAGGACAGGAGTCCATTCTCATAACAGGCATGGGCCAGGCTCCACATACCATCTGATATTTCTTCATGTGGCTTGTCTTAAAATTGAAAGCTTCTTTTATCAGGTCACGTGTTAGCATCAGCGTGAATGTAGGCCACCATGGAAAGCTCAGAAAACCAAGGTCTCTGTCAATGCATCTAGACATCAGCTGATTGTATGCTCTGCATAAAGGGGAAGGGTAGATGCTGCTATTATCCAGGGAGCTAGTAGATTAATATTGCTACTCAGAGCCTAAGATATAAGAAGGACAGTGACATGAGCATCACAGGGTCACTTACTAAATATCTTCCTGGGAAATGGCCATCATGCCCTGGAAACCACAGTGTTCAAAGCTCTGGCCCGCACTGTACTGTACATCCAGAGAACTCCCTGCACTAGTCAAGACTCCTGAAAGTGTGAGGAGGGGATCCTTTACATGTTTCATAGATTTATAGATTTCAAGGACAACAAGAATCCAACTTCATTTACAACATGGGTTACCAGTCTTCCCTGAACAAATTAACTCAAGCAAGTGGAGGTGCAATCTCTGATGGCACAGTTAGCAATGCCTACAATAGATGATCCAGGAGGCAGCAAACCTGAGCTCTATCCCACTGCCCTTCTATGACCCTCCTAAATGCCCACAATGTTTGGTCACAACCTTTGTTTCTCTCTGCTGCAAGGTGCTGCAGTGGTCCCCCCTATCACAGGACCCTTACACACTTGCAAATTATACTTCAGATTTCAGAGAGAAGACATCAGGAAGACACGAACCACTTATTTTTTGATGGCGTGCCTTCAAATAGTGATTGTGCATTCAGATTGTCTTTTAACATTTCTTTTTCTTTATTCCTTTACCAATAACACCAATTCACTGACCCTCGTTTTTGACAGTATACATCATGCAAACCATTGGAAAGGACTGAGTAATATTTTACAGAGCAGAGCCAAAATATTTGTGAAGGTGTTGATGTGGGTTTTTAGTGTGAAGTGGGCAGTGTTTTGCCCAGAAATTTCCACCCTCATAAGAATTAGCAACAGAAGATGCTTTACGAAAAATATAGATATTCTAATGTGTGGCAAAGGGACTAAATAGATCCAAGAAAGAAAATATCTTGAATAACCACATTTTTTTGCAGTTCTTTAAAAAGAATGGCAAGAATCAGCTGGAGCCCAGTGTTTTCCAGGGTCTTGCCAAATCCAGAGGTCTGAAACTGCATGGATTTGTTACAGCACGTGTGGGAAAGAAAAAAATGAAGAGGGAGAGAGAAAATACACACAAGGAGAAATGTAAAATAAAATAAAACCCTTTTGCATTGCCTGCCAGCCAGCCCAATAGTTAAACACAGCTTGCCTTTGCATCCCCAAAAAACTTTTTATCAATCAAGTGAATAACATTATTTGAATTCACTATTTGCTGACATTGACACCATAATGCTGCTCCAGTATTAACTATCCTGGAGATGCTAATAAAAGATTTTTTTTAGAGAGGTTTGTAGTAGATTTCTTAGCCACTGAAAGAGTGTTGCATATTTGTCATCTGTGACTGAGATGTATGCACTTCACTCTGATTTGAAAGGGAAAGCAGCAAACAGCATATTAGCACAGAAAAAAAAAGATATATGGCTTTCCAGGGAGCACTCACATTCTTAAAAGTAAGCATGTATATAATGTTCACATAGTCAGAAACTTACAGAGGGAAAACAATTATTTCAAAGTTAACATAGGTCATCCATTCAAGGTTAAGTTTACCTGCCACAAGGAAAAACAAATTTTGCATCTTATTCTTGGGATAACAGAGTTATCCATAACAGCATATCCTTTTTTGCTTAGTCACCAAAACTACTTCTTAAATATTGCAATTAGTTTTGTATTTTGTGTTCATGACCTGTTTCATCAATTCATTCTTGCACCTCAGCTCCCACTCAGAACCAGAAAACTTTCTCTGTATTTTATTCCAAAAGTCCACTTTGGCCCAAATTAGAGTCTTCAATGTCATTGGTTCCAATAGGGAAGAGCATATAACACAAATTTCAGGATGCAACCCAGCCCTTAATACATTTTCATAACTCACAGGAATGAACAGTTTAGGGGTTTTCTGAGTCTGCAATTAAAGATTAACAATTGTATCTGGACCTGTCCTCTAGGAACTTCTCTAGTCCTTTTGTGACCCAGTTCAGGTTTTTGGCCTTCTCAGTATTCTATCTCAATGAGTTCCATAATTTAACTATGTGCTAAGTCAGAGCATTCCTTCTTTGATTTTCTTGAAATGCAATGCCTAATAATTGTATCAAGTGCATTGTTATTATAGAAAATACTCTTTCTCTCTTTGTTTTTCAATACTATTTGTTAATCTTACAGAAACTCTATCAGAGTGTCCTCTCATATTTTATGGGAATTCAGAGAGAACTCTTTTCCCAGAAGAAGCTCCTATCCTACTTTACCTCTCACTACATGGCAGTTGGTGTATGCCCCTAACCATCTTTGTGTAGCTCAGTGGAGTGCAGGATGCAGAGAGTATTCAAAAGACAGAACATCAAACTTTGGCATAATTGTGTTTTCTGTTTCTAATTCTTTCTCCATGGTTGTTAACTTTATATGGCATTTAGACCAGTTCTGGACACTAGTCTTGGACTAGCAAATGATGACTCCCAAACTTGTCTCTTGACTTGTCTTTTGACTGGTCAAACCTAATTTGTAGCTTTTGTATGGACCATTCATGTTGTCTTGTTTGGGTACAGACAATCTTTGCACTGTTGCTTTTTGTCAGCCTTGAAACGAGGCATAAGACCATGATTAAGGAACAGTGTAGGAACTGAGACAGAAACTCAGGGAGTGAAAAAAGGAAAAAATGCTTTGTGTCCAGCAGAGAAGATATATGATAGTTACTTGTCTGATCTGCTATTTTTGAGTCCTAAGATGAAACACCATTTTGAAAACATTTTAAGATATCAGAATGGGTCTCAAAGACATATCTGTCCCAGTCTCTCTGACTTGCCATAGTATTGCTAAGTGTGTGTGCCAAGACATGCCATACTTTTTTTTCTGCAATGATTGTATTCTTGGGCTAGCATGGTCAAAGCTGTTGATCTCTGGGACACATTATAAACCTACTTTATTCCTCAGTCATTTGTGGTTTTCTAGGAAGTTGAGAGCAGTTTTAATGGTAGGAATGAAGAGCATTAGTAGGTTGCCTGCTGTATTTAGTCATGTGGATCTTGGTTACTTCAATGTGTATTTCTGTTAATTTTTGCTGTTCATAGGGTGGTGATATTTGAAAATTTCTAAATCATTTGGAACCTCACAGAGACAACTGTTTCAGGCTAAAATTGTAGAAATAAAAAAATAAACATAATCTAGCCTGCTGCTTCCCTTCTTTATTTGACACCTGCCATTGGAGTCAGCAGGCACCACACTAAGTGTCTGGATGTGCTGACCACTCTACTGCCACCAGAACCAGCAATCTTTTTCAGGACCTGAGCCAGCAGAATTGGAATCAGGAATCATTTACAATCTCTGCTCTGCCACATCCCTCAGGGGTTCCTGACAGAGTCCAAAAGTGCAGTACTTTAGTAATACGTCATCATGGTGATGGAATGTAAAGTCTTTGTTTGCTTGAACAATTACCTATTTTCTGGAAGCTCCATGTTATAAAGAAATATTTGTCTTGAAGGAAAAATATTTTTCTATCCCTCAGCTGTTTTTACAAATGCACACTTACTCTGGCAAAGATATTCACTGTCATTTTAAATGAAAACTGACTGAACGTTACATCAGTTTAAAATTAACTCATGCTGCAGTTAGAATTTATTGTAAGGCAGCTGGTTTTTATTCCTGTTTTTTGAAGAGAACATATGGATTATGACAGAATCTATTAAATATCTCTGAAGTGTATCTGGGAAGATGTGTCATTTTACTCTGAGCTCCATCATTGAATTTCTGTCCGAACATCTTAGACTCCTGTAGGCTCTCATCAATTTACAAGAAGATAGAAACCAGAAGAGCCTTTCTTAAGCATGCTTGAAAATATAACTGGATGAATGGCAGTTTTCTTGCTAATGCTTTGTCTTACTTGTACAGGTGACATTTGAAATTGGTCCAGGCTGTTCCTTTTCTTACCCCAGTTAATACAGATGAAACGTGCCCACTTGAATGTGTGAACTGGGGATCATCAACTTTTCACCTCAGTTCTACATTATCTGGTATGACAGATAACCTACTACATACACAGCAGTGTCTTTTGTAGAGATTAATGGTCTGGTTTACAAATGCTTTTATTAGATTACTTGCTATTCCTAAGCTTTATGGCAAATATATTTCTGTCACTTTGTTCATTTTATTGTGTTATGGTAGCAGTGTTTTCATATTCAGAAAAGCAAGAGAGCATTAAGACAGAACACAGCTGTCAACCTGTGACTGCAATGCCCTCCAGCAATTTCAGTAAGAGAGCGAGTGAAAATAGCTTACTCAGTGGAAGCTGTATGGATGATTTCTAGGCAGGCAATTACCTGGCTGGGAATTTGTGGAGGAAATGGTGGTTACTGCCCCTCCTCTCCTGAAAAGTGCGTGGGATCTTCAGCAACCACAATGGTCAAGATTTCAGGGTTTAGTTTAATTACAGGGAGTCGCTCTGTACCATTAACACAGAGGGGAAAGGAGGGGTAGAGTTTGGTGTAGTGTGTATGTGTTTGAAATGCCATTTGATAGACTTTAGGAGCTCTGTGCTGAAGCTGCTCAGATGTTTTCTTGTTTATAAAATTTATGAAGCAGAAATTCTGCTGAAAGAAACTTCACTAGAATACATAAAGATCTTTCATGTCTTGGCAGCTGACATTATGAATGTTACTGGTCTTCACAAGGAAGATAATGTAATATTTTATTTTATTGAACTGCAGAATTAATCCTACTTGTTGCACTGTTGCAAATTTCTCGAGTGTTTTACTCTGCTTTGTTTTATGCTTTGTGTTACTACCTCATAATTAAGGCACTGATTCTGTAAACAATGTGCCCCATGAGTTGCCACTGCCTTCTTTGTCTGTACACTTTAAACACATCATCTGCTGACACTAAAGGCAAATATTCATAATTATGAATCGTATCGCTTTTGACTTATAAAAATTTATAGAATCGCTAGTGTATGAGAGAAAAAAGCACAGTTTGATTGTTATGCTCCAAGCTATTTGCAAAACTGGCGGTAAAAAGCATTTTCAGATTTAACAACATGAACACTTCTATTCTATGTTTCTGACCATAAATGCACTATTTCTGAAGAAAAAAAAAAACAAAACCATTTTTACAGTATTGATTTCCAGCAGGACAAATCATCAATTCATTTCAAGAAAAAAAAGATGATTAGAGAAATACAAAATAGTCAGAAGGAAATTATTTGAATACATTAAGCTTCTCTGAAGGTGAAGCATTTGTGAAAGATTTCATCACGCTGACCTATCAACCACCACTTTTAGCACTGATTACACATTTGTGACTTGAACTGGAGACATAAATCAGACTACTGCTGACAAATCCAATTAATTTTGTGATCACAGAGAAACAGCATGCCTTTGTGGCACAATTTGAACTTGGAAACGAGAAGGCAGAGGACCAACATGTCTGGAAACTTCTGCAAACGTAGCAACATTCTGCTGAAAATCTACAAAGTAGAAATAATTCTTAAATTTGCATGAATAGCTGTAGAAAAAGCTTTCCAAAGTAAAAACAAAACCATTGTAGGAATGATAGTCTAGAAAACTGGTATGCAAAAAAGGCATAAGGCCCCAGTGTACTAACCCATCCATAGTGGAATTTATGTGGTGGGATAAAGTTTGTAAATTGCACTATTCACTTTTAAGGTTATACAGTTCAGAATACTGTTCATATTGTTTCAATATTAACTGTGGTAAAAATAACTTTTCTTTGTTATGTCTGCATAGGAAGCTTATTTTCTACAGAGATTCCAAACGCCAGTTTTATCCTTAAAATATTTCCTACTGTGCATCTTTTTTTCTCAGATATAAGTGATTCGGTGGTTTGAATAAAGGCCCAACAGACCATGAATACAGCACTTCGTGATCCCCTCCCCACGTGATCAGGAGATGGAAAAGGATCAAAACATCTATAATTACAAATTGTATGGCATCTCTGGAGAGGCAAGGGAAAGACTGCAGGAGATACAAAAGTGTAAATGAAGTGCTTCACTTTGCATTTTGCACTACTACAAACATATTCTGTGCAGTCCACAGTAGAACATCTGCTCTCCCACCACCTTCAGTACCAGACCAACTTCCTCTCAAACTAATTCTGCTATACTGGAATACTCCTTGTATTCAAAAAAAAAAAAAAAAAAAAAAAAGAAAAACCAAACAAACAAACAAAAAAACCCACCAAGTAACATGTTTCAGAGGTTATGCTTTTAATATATCCAAAAGACCTAAAATATTTTAGCAGAACACTATCAAGTACAAGTAATCCAACCACCAAATGCATGTCCAGTCTGAGATCACTTGAGCTTCTTGCAGTCAGCTCCCCTTGTTCCCTCTTCCATAAGCAGAGCAATCTGCGCTGAGTGAGGATGAAGGAAACTTCAGAAACACAGGGGAAAAAATGTATCACTGCTCTTTTGAGTTGACTTGGGACCAGTGAGAAATAGGGTATTGACACTGGGGGTTGATCCAATCCAGGCACAGCACTTTGCACTTTGTCTTATTAAACCTCATAAACCCATGGGACCACTACTCAAGCTTATCTAGGTCCCTCTGGATGGCATCCCATCCTCTAGGTGTTCTCATTAAATTACTCTTTAAATTGCTTTAGCTCACCACACTGCACTGCAGTTTTGGGGCAATTTTTATTAGTGTACAAACATATTTCAAATTCCTTTTTCTTGTTTGGCAGCTGTGAATGATATAGGAACATGATTGTGCAAGGCAGACAGATATGTGTTAGACTATCAGCTTCTGAAGTTGCTTCTAATTTTTTTCCCTAAAAAAATGTTTCCTGAGAAAGACACTGAATGAAATTCAGCCTTGGTGTGGCAACTGAGATTACACCAAGGTCAAAGTGAACAACTTGAGTTGTGGATCTTAATTCCATTTTAGTTGTTCTCTGAATGGCATTTCATACCACAATGTATGAGTGAACAGGACAGTTATAAAGGAATAACAAATCCTACTCCCTTCTCACTAATAGCATGAATTTCTGTTGTTCTCTTTGTGGTTCCCTACACATGTACTGTATTTCATCATCCCTTCCCCATTACAGCTTTAGAGCTATAATTGAGTATTTTCCTAACAATGCAGTCCATCTCCCAGCCTGTCTTACCTACACACATTTTCCAATAATCCACAGATTATTGTGGATCTCAGGAATTGCTCTGAGTAGTGGTTGTGGATAGGGAAAACAGACATTTTCCTTGCAGAGTGTATTACACAAATTGTTCTCTTTTTAAAGCACTTTTAAAAAGTGTATCAATAGGCCTCTTAGGAGTTTTTGTTTCAATCCAATGTTAAGCTTAGCCGTTGTACTTGCTAATTCTCAGGGCAAAATCTCATTTGTTCCACAAGACTCTTTTTCTTGTTTGACATGTGTTCTCCAGTGGGAATTCCATCACCCTTTGATTTAATTCTTCCAGATGTTTCATGCAGCCTATTATGAGCCTCTTCAAAGAAAGAATAGTCACTGGTCTAGAAAGCAGTTGCATTTTCATTGTTCCAGGGAAGGTAATAATTTTATGCTAGGAAACAGGAGCAAAAAGTGTAGGGGTAGTTGAACATATATGTGTCTATATGTATATATATAAATCAGTAATAAAGAACTCCCTAAAATCTTGTCAGTTAAACCCAATAGAGACATACTACATTTAAGCAGCAAATACATACACGAAAAATATATATTCTATCTTAATGTAACAGTATACTTGGGAATGGAAGATTTAGGGCTTTTAACTTCTCCCCTTTCCACATAATGATTTGCTTTGTGTTTATAAAGGGGTGTTGTTACAAAGAGGGGTAGTTTATTGCACCTGAAAGCCATAATATGCTCATGAAAGACTGTAACAAAATAGACATTTGTAGAACAGATTTTTGCATTTCAGCATTTAAGGCGTTGTTACACTTCAAATAACAAAACTCAAAAGCATAGCTGAATCTTTGTGCTCACTCAGAACTTAAAGGTTGCTTCTATAGTAATTATTTTGTGAATGTTTCCATATTGGCTGTTTATATCACTTACTGTAAGCAAATTCACTGCACACATCATTCCTTTCTTATCACAATGCTTTTTCATCACTGCTATAAAATTGTTGTTTAGGGATCATTCCCTTTTTCTAATTCATTCATTCATTCACTGAGGTTTGGGAGGAAGGGTTAATTTACTATTTTTTTTTCAGAGTTTTTGACATCATGTTGTGCCTCTCCTATTTTTTCAATCACAGCTTAATTTCTCTTCCTAAATGTTGTAGAGTACATCCAGATAACACCCCCTCACGATTCACTGGTCTACATAAGCTCAAATCATTGGGCTATCAATTAATTATTTTTCAAGACCTTCTTCAGTTCAAGCTGCTCTTCCTCTCAGCTATCCTGGAAAGACACAAATGTTCCTAGGAAATGTCAGAAGTTCTGACAGACTTTTATGTCATGAAAAACACTCTGAAAATAAATTTTATTTTGTCTTAAAAAATAATAAATAAAAGAAAAATAAAAAGAGTGGGGGAAAAAAAAAAAAGGCAAAAGCCAAACAGGGTAGATACTTAATATTACAAGCTGTGTTACCAAGTGCTCTACTTTTTCAGTTTCAGCACTTTATGTCCCATATATCTCGTCTCCAGATTAAATACAATAAGACAAATTTGGGTGTCCTGGAGTTTCACCAATAAATCAGGTGAAATTATACTGATTGCAAGATACTGCAATTAGTCTTTGGTTCAGAATTACTTGTTACCTGATTATTCTAAAAGAAGAAAATGTTTCCTTCCCTTATACCTGGTACTGTGAGAGGGACCTGACTTGTAATGGCTGTAGAAAGAATGTGCTGGAAAAGCTGTGCTCAGCCTCCGTGCTGCTATCCAGAGGTCACCTGGATCTTGTCCTCTGGTTTGTAAGGAGGACCCACCATTCAAATACACATGTAAGAAGGTCTAGAGCTGAAAATGCTGAGTATGAATATCCCATACCAGAAAAACCACCCTCAAAAGCAAAATAGCTGAGGAAAAACATTAGGCCCCCACTTTTTTTTTTTTTTTTTCTTTCACTGCCATAAATGTGTTCAAAATTGAATTTGATAGTTTTTGTTCAAAGTGGTTTAAATTATATTTACCAACATTTATGTGAGCTTCATGTTATGAATATTGATCTTTCTGAAATGTAGTATACACGCCAGGCATATATTTGTCCCTGTAGGAATACAGCAGAAAGAAACATTTGGATTTAACTAACTTGAAAGAGTCTTCCCGAAACAGCAGTTGGACACAGCATCTTCAGATAGTCACACCGAAGATAATGCGTTCAAGTCTCACAGCAACTGCCCCTACAAGTGTCCCAATTTTTTTCACTTGTAAAGATCTTAGTCACTGAAAGATGTTTCTTTGCCCTTACACAATTTTTTTTTTTTAGAAAACCTGAGCAAGGCCACCCTGTATCAGCAATAAGTCAAGGTTTTGGTTTGGCAGTCATTGATTTAGGTACAGAAGGAGACAACTGAATCCTTCCATGTGTAACTGAAAGTTAGACTGCTATGGATTATTAGGCTCACAAAAACAGCTAGATTGCAATCTGTAATTACTTGCACGTGGCAATAGGGACCTTTTTGGTCTCTAATACTAGAATATAATGCAATCCAATGGCTACAGGTGGGACTGAAATTACTTTTTAAGTGTGTAATTGCTCCCTGAAGCAAAATAATTCCTTATGGTCTTTGTCACTTGAAGCCTTTCAGCTGAACATCCTTCTTCCTCAGTTGCAAGTTACTGAGTTTGATAATGTTCACTAATTTGGGTGGTGATCTAATCACTGTCAATAAAGGTGACACAAAGAAGATCAGTTCTTTAACAGGAAATAATGAAAGGCTGTGATCTGCAGGGAGCTGCCAAGTAGGCTGGGTTAACACATTAGTCCCTTCTGAACATGAAAATTATGGATACAACCCATACTCCCATCGACTTATCTGAAGTCAGGTTTACCCCTGAGTCTTTTAAAATATATCCTATGTTCACTAAGTAAGTGTGTTTCTATGTATGTGTTTATATGCTCATGTTGAAAAAGGCACATTAGAGCGAGTAATGTCAGTCTTTAGTTCTGATGTTTTCATCTCTGTTCCAAGAGATGAATGTTGATATGTCAGCGATTAGTGGTGGTGCAACTGTGAGGAACCAAACATATTAGGGTAAAATCTTTAATTCATTCTTTTTGCTAACTTCTTCACATTAACTGTTCAAGTCTTACCCCTAATGATGGTGTTATTATTTAGCTCTCAGGAAAATAATGTGATACACCTTGAACTGATGTTTTGGTTTGATATTGAGAATCATATATATCTTCTTCTGGCAATACCTGGTTATTCCCTTTGTCTTGGGTTTTGTTTGAAGAAAGAAGCATTTCTCCCAGAACACAAACATCTCTGAATTATTTAAATACTATTACTTACAGCTTAGTCATGTCCTGAAGGCTAAAACATGCTTGGGTTCCATTTTAACAGAAGATAAATGTTCTTAAAGGGGTGTGTGATAGTCTAACTATGGAGTGAGTGTAACACACACTGGTAGGGTAAGTGGGGAGTGAGGAACACCTAGGAGGAGAATGCTCCTAGCTGGAAAAGAAAAAAGTTGTATCTGTTACATGAATGGATGGTTTCTTTCTTGAAAAGGATGAGCAGATCAGTAGCAGTATTTCCAAGTCATCACCTGCCCCATGTGTACTCAAGCCAATGACTCTTCATTGCTCTTGCTGTGTTAGCAGAGGTTTTCCTCCAGCTTGGAAAGAAGAGAGATGACCCAGTGTGAACTGAGTAGGGGGTAAAATGAGTGACAGAAGGATTCAGCAGTAATTCTGCATTTCCTTGATTTTGTCAATTTAAAGTTGACCTCTTAACATTAATGTATATTTTGTCATTTATTTTTTATGCCTGGTGTACCTGCCTTAATACAGGGACAACAGTTCATGCTGAGTGTTTTATACATAATTTATATCCAATACTAAAACCCTTTGTACTGTTTTAAGGGGTTATAAATTCAGTGCAGCCTAGCGGATATGTTAATGCAAAACTCCTGGCCTGCACATTTTACTTGATGTGAATTGCCTATGATTTTCCACCCTAGACATTTTGCCAGCAATATATATAAAAAAAGAGTTGCAGAATGTACCCATGAGCAATAGGAAAAGCTGCCTTCTTGGAAATATTCACATCTCTAGCAATAATTACCCAGCCAAATTTGGATCACATATTCATTGTTCACATTACTTTATTATCCACAAAGCAGTGCTATTTCCAAGACTTGTACACCATCCAAAGTTGTGGTTGAAGAGAAGTGTAACAACACTATATCCAATTTTATTGCACTTCATCATATCAAGTTAATGATATACTGAGAGTTCTGTTATATTTTGTCTTGTTTGTTTACACTTTGGCTAAGATGAGATAAGCCTGCTATTATGATACATAGAAGTCCTCCTGAGTGTATTCCATTGTGTTCTGTGAAATTACTACTATAAAATACATCCACTTCACCTTTACTGCCCTACTATTGGCCCTCCTATCTTTGCACAATGACATTAGTGGTTAAGACGCTTTCTAGATGTGACAAGCATAGTCCTTTCCCATAAGAACTTGCACTTTTTTGGAGGTATTTTAGAGACTGTGCCCTTTATGCATTTTGGTTTTCAGCATCTTCCAGGACTAAATGCTAAATTAAGATGTGACATAAAAAAACAAGGAAATAAAAGTAAAAAAAAAAAAAAAAAATGTGCAAAGCCAAGACAGAGCAGTGTGTGCTATATAAAGGAGCAGCATTTGCATCTTCAGAGTTCCAGAGTGCATGTTGGCACATACCAACATGCATGTATTGAAAATAGCATTTCTGTCATGGTATCAATCTTAAAAGGAAAATGCATTAGGACTTGGTGTTTGTTTGGAACCTACTGGTATTTCAGTACTTTCTGTGAGTGCAAACATGGTCCCCCTATCACCTGGATGGTTCTTTCTTTTTGTGCAATCTCCATTCTTTGCATGTCTACAATGGAGCTCCTTCATTAAGAGTTTTCCAGATGGAGACACAGTCACATTACAGACTTTATGTGGATGTAGAGGCAGATCTCAAGTGTAGGATGTGGTAAGAGAATTGAAAGATACAGGAAATGAAGCTGGGTTACATATAGGCATTTTGGTTGCATTAGACTCTCCTTTTGCAGCAGGAGCTGGAGAAGGCCTCCTGCTGCTCTAGCTCTGCTGTAGCTAAACAGAAGAGGAACAGGATACTGTTGTAAAGTCTTTGGGGCTACCAGTTTCCCTCTCCTTCAATAGCTGCTCAATGATGCATAGGATCATGGCCTCTCTTGAATCTAAGCAAGGATGGGTTTCTCCCCACCAAAACCCCAGGGGCATCCATTCTGTACCACAGAGCTAGCTTTCACCTCCTGGAGAGGGAAAAATAATGAATCCAAGAAAACTGTAAGGGAAATTCTGGAAGCCAGAGCATCATTACTGATGTTATAGTTTCTCATGAAAGGCTGCAAGGGATCTTTAAGGTTTAAAATAAGCTTTCAAAGCTTTGGTTTTACGTTCAAATAAAATAAAACAAGAATTAAATGAGAAAGGGATTTCCTTGTGGACACAGCTTTTCTCAAAACCACACGGGAGCTTTGATCAAACACAGAACCTTGGGAAAGTGTATTGTATTATGTACAACATTTCCAACAGCCCCCAAACTTCCCTTTGCAGCCTCTCATCCAGGCGCTTATCAAACCAAACACACCTTCATATCAGTCAGTCTTTCAGGCTCTCAGTTCACCCTGTTAAGGGTACAAGCCCTTAAAAATATATGTAAATTTAATTTACTCTGTAATGGTATGGAAGCATGTCCAGTGTGCCTTGTAGTAACACGTACACAGAAAACTGTCATCCCATGTAGAGCTAAAGTAATACCGCCTTCGTTGTTTGCCAGGGAAATTGTTTGTTTGTTTCCCGGAAGGGGAGCACAATTGTTCAAACTGTTGTAAACTGAGTCAAAACAGATTTCAGCAAAGAGCTACATTTCATTGAATTATTTTTGGCTTCCTTTATTAATTGCAGATGTGCTAATCAGATTTTTTCAATTTCTTATTAACTACAGTATCATTTTTTTTCAGGACCTGATTTTAGTTTTTGCTGGTGATAATGTAAACCTGATCTGAAGGCTGGCTTTGGTCCAGCCTTGGCAGCTTGCAGCCACTGCACAGAGGAACAGGTAAACTCTGTCTCTTTGTTTGTTTTAAAATTTCTGTGATGACTGTGATCTGGCAGAAGAAGGCACATCCAGGTCTCATTTTATATGATTGTTGTAAAGGGGAAATTTTGTAAAATCCCTTGAAACTAGTGATGAAAACAGGACAATGTTCCTCTGTCATTACACTCCACCCAACACCAAAGATCAGAATCTGTCCTGTGTGTTTAGGAAGAACTCTCCCTGAAAATTAATTAAGACCTAGAGTTTTAAAATGTCACCTATATATATGTTTAAAAGATAAAAGGAGAAATTACTTTGAGGTTACAGTCAACACTTAATTTAAGTAAATTCTATTTGTTTTACTTACAGGCAGTGAGAGGTATCAGATTTCAACACACCACACACCTGCATCTTCAGGGTTTGTTTGTTTTTCATCCCATGACTGCATTCAGTAGACAATAGCAACAGTCAGTAAAAGCACAATATTTTCTAAGGTAAAATGAATGAATTAAAATCCACATCTCAGTTTCTAGAGTTTAACTAAACATTAGAGACCTAGGGGGAAATTTGGGATATTGCAAACAGCCCATAGTTATGCCCCCAGGTTGCATAGAAATCATGTTAGTTAATGCCAAGGCATGATCAGTAAGTGCTGATGTTTGCCATTGGGCTGCTGCTGATGCTGAAAGTCAAGTTGTCACCTTTAGGTTTGCGTATTCCTACTTCAACATGGAATTAATGAAAATCTGGATTTTTTTTTTCAGGACACAAAAAATGTCAGCAAGGACTAATATGTTTTTGTTTCTCTTTCCTCAAATTGCTTATATGTGAGGCTTGACCTCCTAAAGTCAGTAAAACGACTTTGCTTTTATGAAGCTTTGAACATGCACATTAATTGCACAAGGGCTTTTGAACAGGAGTGCAGAGCACAAAGGTCCACACATGTGGACATCTCTACAACTGTTTGTCTGTGTATATATGCAGGGGGCTCAGAGGGGAGATTGCAGAAATGCTCATGGCTTTTCTTTTTGTGTTTTTTTTTTTTTCTTCAAGGAGAGGCAGCTCCTCATTTCAACCAGACTAATTCCTCAGTTCAACTTTAAGAAAAAGGTCACAAAAAGAACAATAAAGGTTTTGATAAGAAAACATTAGTTTCTTAATACATCTTCTGATTATTTCTACGTAATTGATGTCTATTGGAAGGAGATTTTCCTCAACTTATATTTTCTTTTTAACTTGAGGTTGAGAACCTATTAAATCACTCCAAATCCCAGAGACATCTTGAGCAGTACGACTGAGGTTCTATGGCATGCAACCAGCAACTATCACCCATTACACATAACTCATAAAATTACCTGAATGCTGTTTTTCTGCTTTTACTGTTTTCCCCTTAAATTGGATGGAAACTGTAAAAAATAGCTGAGACTAGAAAGAGAAGGTGAGGTAAAAATGCTCACTATTAGACTGTAAGGAGCTCCCCAGGTACTGGAAAGAGTTTCCAAAAAATTACATAGGAAGCATCCCCAGTTGGGATTTTTTTAAATGTCTTTAAGCTGAGTTCTTCTTAAGAGGGAAAGTTTTGGTTTCTTGGCAGGAAGGGCAAGAATACAAGTCCTCTAACACTCATAAAGTTCAGGGATCAGTAGGGCAAAGCAGCTCAAAACCTCCCCTGGCCTCCACATGGAAAGCTACTTCACTTCAGACCCTCCTGACTGCTGGCATCATGGGTTTCCTCAGAAGACTTGCTGCCACCAGCAGGTAATGGTTTGGAATAGGAATTGCTATTCCTGTCAATTGTCTGAAAAATAGCATTGGATCTTCCTGCTAATCCTGCTCTAAAATATTCCCTTCTGCCTATGTCAAGTTCTTTGCTTTGCGGGGCTGCTACAACCTTGGAAGAGGATGTATGTTCAAGAGCAATCCCTCCCGCATCTGCTCCTGTGATGGGTGTTCAGATCTTTCCTTTTCCTCCAGTTATCATGCATTCATTGGTCAGACTATAAGGACCAAGGAGAGAATATGATTACATAGAGGTGAACTTCAAAAGCAGAATTGTTAAACTATTTTTTTCTATATGAACTTGCCATGATTTGTAGGCAAGATATTTTCATTTCCCAAAATAGAGAATAAAGGAGACAAGAGGAACAATTGCAGTGGAAACACACAGATCACATTCTTACAGACTACTTGTGTCTGCCTTTCTGTAAAACTGAAACATTTTAAGGATCAGAGTTCTCTGTCTTTTTCTTCTAAGCCTTTTTTTTTTTTCTTTTGCAATTTCATTGCTCAAATTTAGCATTTCTTTTCCAGTCAGTCTTTACTCTATGAAACAGCAAACACACTTTCTGCCCAACCACCTCACTTTGTCGTGATGAAACATCTCCTGCGAGCTCAGACCTTGCTCTTTGTTGCCAACACTAGCTGTTGTTATGAAGATAATGGGGGACTTTCCAGGTGAGATGTGGCAGAGTTCAGCACTGTACTTTAGATACCGGATCTAGGACAACTTTAGACCCTGACGATGTTCAAGGTGAAAGTTGGAGATGACCATTTGTCTAAACAAGAAATAATTACAATATTCAAATGCAGGGTTTTATTTTCGCCATCCCCACTTGAAAGTTTTGAGTTGTTAATAAAGAGAATGTGTCCTTCGTTTATCCCCCTTCTTTAGTATTTTACCTATGTCAGAAGAGAAAAATAAGCATTCTGAACTTTTTCTCACCTATTCCATAGTTAAATTCCTCATTTTGAAGTTAGCTGAGCGGTCATGTGGGAAGATGTGAAAAAAATAATAAAAAAAAAAAGAATAACCTGGATGACAGAGGATGCTAAAACTATTCAGATCTGTAGAGAAAGGCCGTTGTTCTTGTTGTCTCTAAAACTGCTTGATTGCCACTTGATTATTAGTCTTTTATTTTTATTCCTAAATCACCTGAATGTTTTAGTACCATCAGTGATGGATGATATTTTTCTGAATCTCTTTTGCCTCTGCTATGCGGTGAAGTTCAGCCACTGTGTACAAAGGTTATACCCAGTTAAAACAGTCTGTTAATTATTTATGAGACAGCAAGAAGACCAATGGGACTTCCACTTGTCCTTCTGGAGAAATAATGAGACCATTACAGTCTATTTAACACCATGAAAAACAATATCCACAGGTGACCTTTCAGAATCATTGCCAAGTCAGATTTATGGCCATCATGTACTCTCATCAAGTAAGAATATCAAAGAGGGGCCTAAAGTTAAATCGGCACTTCAATTGGTAAAAGCATCCTGAGGTTTGATAATTATAAAATCTTTTAATTTTCCTTTATTTTATTTAAGGGAGGAAATGTCTCTCACACAGAATATGATAGCTAGTGTTGTTTCTTTTAAGTTCTGGGACCCTACTGAATACTGTGGGTATGTGTTGTGATATGACATAACGATAATGCTGAGATATTGCCATGTCAGTTCAAACAGTGAAAACATCTGTAGTTGGAAAGAAACTTTGACACTCCATTGCTTCAGCCACACAGTCCCTGAAACCAGTGTTGGATACTGAAAGCGTTTTCAGAAATGCTCAAGACACTGATAGACAAAACTTGAATGCCTCCATCACCTCCCAGGAATGAGAATTCACTTAAAAATAAAAATTACAGAAAACTTTGCTTTTAATTAGTAACTAAATCAAAAGAAAAATATTACTTGCCTGTCCTTTATATTAGTAGATTATGCTGAGACAGATACAATTTCAATTCTGAACCCTAGGTGGGTTTGAAAAGACATGTACATCTATCAGAACGGTGACTATAGGAAGAAATAATGACTTAATCTAAATGCTGTCACTGAACAAAACAGCAGTGTGTAGGACACATGCAGCTGTGAAACTGCAGATGGAATAACAAGGAAACAGAAGCTAACTGCATATCTTGAACCAGATGTGAAGCAGAAGGGGCATATTTCAAGCAGCTGATTTAAAAAACACACACACACACACACACACACACACACACACAAACCCAAAAGCAAACAAACAAACAAAAAGCCACCACAAACAAAACAAAACAAAACAAAAAACCAAAACCAAACCAAAACAAACAAACAAACAAACAAAAATCTGCATTGAACAAATTACTGTAATTGATTGCTTATCTTAAAAAAAAATAATTGGTGATACACACTTTCAAGAGGTAGGTTCAGTCCTTATCTAAATGACTGCACAATAGCATGGCTGCAACTTCTTTGTGTGACAAAAGAACATGACCCACAGCTACCAGTGCCATGGGAACTGACAACCTGGCACCCAAACCTGGTACCCAAGGAAAGCTGAGTGCAGGCAGAAGGCAAAAAAGTAACAAGATGTTTATTCCTCTTCTGTCACGAGCACCACATTCATGGCCAAAGGAGTAATATCTTCAACCCTCTGTCTTGTCTGTCTCTTTCACCAAAGCACTAGTAGAAGTTTTCTTCTCCCCTACACAAAGGGAACAGCAAGAGAGAAGTTTTCTTCATCATAAGCCTCTGCTTACATCCTTTGATGTAAGAAGCCATTTCTTCATGTTGTCCCGTTCTTCTGATATGAGCAACACTGACTCTTTCATGGAGCTCTACCCAAGCAGCCTCCTCTTCTGTGTTCAATAATCCATCTGCCTATGCAGCTGCACAGGCTCAGCTGTCATTGCTGCTGCTGCTGGCCATTGTGGTCCCAACTTGCCACCCCTACTGCAACACTACCTGCCGTCAACAAGTTCTATTCAGCCTATCAGAAAGGGTTGCAAAAACTCAGTGTGTATCTTCTCAGTAGTGCCAGAGCCCTGACCAGCTCCATAAATTCCTGTTTGTGCTGCCCGGTGCTGTAATAGTAATGGACATATTATCTATAAGTAATGATACAAAACTTCCAAAGCTGAAGTGACTGCAGATTCAGCAGAAAATTTTGTGTCTCTTTTTCATCATGAGTAGTTTCAAGGCCCTCATACTTTCTGGTAAGGTGTTTATTGAACTCTTAGTCTGGAGGGGCTTCACAAGGAGCATTCTGAGGATAGAACTACCAGATTTTGCTTTAGGGCAAAAGAACCTGTATTCCTGTTTGCCTTTCACAGTTCAGAAGCTAGAACAACTGGATATTATCCTATAACTCATTAGGAGTAAGGAAATTGTAGGATTAAGCATAGTATAACTCTCTCCTTCCTCTACTTACTTTTAACATCCTTGAACTCTGTATTCTGAACTTTTTTTCCTTCCTTTTTTTTTTCTTTTTCCTTAAATCCCGTGGTAAATTAACTGGAGACTATTCACAAGTCACATGATAAATGCTCTTGTACCCAAGATCACCTAAATCCCAGGAACAATGTTGGATATTTTCCAACCCAACAGCCCATAATCTGTTGGGGTTTTTTTTCCAGTTAGCTTTCAGAGCTCTATTAAATTCAGTGTAGTATGGTGGTCTTCTGCAATTCAGTATTTAAGTAGTCAACAGACATTTTGGGAAAAAGAAAAAAAAAATATGAAGTAGACAAAATATGAAGTAAATAAAATATGCCCCTTTTCTTTTTGTCATAAGTAGTGTATTCGTTATCTGCTCTTGAAGCCCTCCCACATTCATAACCTCCTCTCCCTTTCCCTTGAAGAACCTGATACACCATGTCAAAAGCAGAGCCAGTGTTTGAGGAATAGAATATCTGTCCAAATGGTTTCATCTGAGTTTTCACTTTGGGTCTGTAGATTACCTGCTGACAGGGAGCAGATTCCTCATTTCCTGCTGTTCTGCATACAACTGCATTGTAAATGGAGCTCTTGACATTGCCTCTGTTACTAAAATCGGGCTGCATCCTCCCATCAAGTGATCTCTTCCTCCAGTCCTCATTTATCACTTTCATATCCACTTTGAAAGAAACCAAAGTTCCAGAGCAAAGTACCAGAAGAGCACCATTAGGAAAGGATGTCTGGGGAGCAAACTATCCACACAGAACATCAAGTTTTGTCTATTTATTTGTATAGGTTTAAGACAAATCCTGACCAAAGACTGCTCCTTCCTATTCCCAACACCCAAACCACAGCAGACACTATTTATAAAGAGAAACTGGTTTTTGGAAGATTCTGCTTGTTTGTTTCAGAGAGACCACCACAACACGTAAGTTGTTTGGATGCCACTCTTCTTCAAGGCAAGTTTGTGCCCTGCTTTTTCAAAACTAGTGTTCTCACCAAAATAAAGTACTGTGTATCTTTGATCTGCCAGAGTTTGCTTCCAAAGCACAAGGAGCTGTTCTGTCTGAGCAGCAGCAGTCACCCTTTCTTCCTGACTAGCAGACACATACTTTTGGTAATTGAATGCAGCTGTTCTACCCTCTGCCCCTTTTTAAGCTTTTGAAGGAAATCCCACTTAGAGAGATGCCCGTGCCTCCAGCAGGGATCCAGAACATGAGGGAATGCCAACTGGAAACAATACCTTTGCAAAGGACAGGTACCAGGTGGCCCCATTCTTAAATCTCTGCAAAGAATATGTTTCCTGATGTCACAGGAAAGTATAATTTCAACTGCCTGTGTTTTAGATTCTAAAAAGATAGATGTCATTTCTTTAAAGGAAGATATTCCACAAGTGAAAGAGCCTTCTGATGTCTTGAATGAAGGTGGCAAATTATTTTTCCAGTGAGATAATGCACATGAAAAAAAGACTTCTATAGGCATCTATAGACATCTCATCTATTACCTCTTGGCATGGCTGTACTCATAGAGAGTAGTCCAGTGAGTAGCAGTAGGGGAGTTCTCAGTGATAGACCCCTGGGTCTTCATGGCCTCTCCCATACTCTCATTGATGCAAGTGAGTCACCAAATACAATCATGAAAGCAAAGGACTAAAATGAACTTTGAAACTTACTGTTTATTATTTTTAATGTCATCAGCAAACACAATTTTGTGTTTGTACCTTCACAGTTAGATGAGACTGTAATGAGGACCTCTGGCTTTCATAATCAAGTGCATATTTCGGCATCTCAAACTTTAGGAACAGACTTTTAGAACAAAAGACAGATTTTTATAAATACAAATGAATATACTGTGATAGCTAATGGAAAGCACAAAATTGATACCAGGATTTAAGTCTCAGGAGAGGTAATAATAACAATAGCAAGATCTCAACAAATTAATAGCTTTAGCAGAATTGTGCAATTCTTCAGAGATACTCCAATGGAAGCATGAGTGACAAGGGCAGGGGAAGTGCTGTAACTTTTTAAAATGGATCTTAAATTAAGCAGATGGTTTTATTCTCTCAGGCTACAGACACAAGATCCAGTAGATTATGCTTAAGGCATAAATCCAGATCAACTCTTGCTGCAGCAGCAGTATAAAAAGGAGCATAGAATAAGCAGTCAAAAGCCAGCTGACCATCCACTGAAACAAAGGCATTGAAAAACCCTATTTGTTTCAGCCAGGGTTACAGTTCTTAGTGTATGGGTGATGCAAAAATAACTATTAAGGATTGTGTCTAGCACCTATCCACAGCATTTTAAAATAAAGATGAACTAGACATGTGCTAGAGATCACTGTAAGCGCATGTCTGCAGTGCTCTGTGGAGTGAGGTGCAGTGCTTCCTGAGGCAGGGTTAAAAAAAGTCATTACTCCTGCACAATGACACATCAGCCAAACTAATGAACAAGGATGACCAGAGTTTTGTAACACTGAGGTAGGTCTGGCACAGCCACACCTACATCACCTCATACAGGCATTAGCTGCTGTACACATGCAACACGTGTTCATAGTCCTAAACAAAAAATGTTCCACAGGTGATTACTTGGAGTTTTATTAGGTCAAAATCAGTCAGGGTGCCTCACATCACTCCTGGCTGAATTTTGCCCCCTGAATCTGGAAGCAAACTCTTCTGTAATTAGAAATCCAGGGAGAATTAGGGCAGCCTCTGAACTACGAGGAGTTTTCTCAGCAACTGCTCTTGTGCTTTTATGAACATCAATGAGACTGCACAGCTCTAGGTGTGGATAGATCACAGCTCCTGAATAGTTATTTGTGGAAGACGAGTAGAATCTGTGAATCTAACAGCAGTCTTGGCCTTCACTAAAACAAATGTTCTCAAAAGCTGAGAAGAATGCCAAATCACAGAAGCCAAAATTTCTTGAGGGGAAATAAATATTTTTCCACTGTCTTTTCTTTTTTCCCCTTCATTTTATTTTTTTAACAACCTTTGAGAATCTTTTGGCTGCAGCAGCAAAACTGTCTACAGGAAAAAACCCAAATGACTAATTCCTTCAGTTAACACTCTGGCATACACTTTTTAAACCTTGACTGTCTTTATTATATTTTGAGCACTTCTGCTGAATGTGGTAATTTATTTATATTTTTGTTGTTTCTGTTGGCATTTTGTGTTCATATATTTTTGAAGTACTTAATATAAAATAAACTCACATGCTGATAACTTTGGATCAGTGAAGTACTTTTAAAACCACATGTTTACAATAAAACAGTGAGAGCTTTGAAATTGAAGTTAAGCTCAGGATGAAACTAGGCAAAAAAGTTAGAAAAGTTTCTGTGCTCAGAGTTTGATTCTGCCTGAGTTGGGCCAAAATTCTTTTCTTGTCAAAAATTACTTAAATCTGGACTTTCCCTGGTAAGTCAATGAAGATGCTTCATCTGTGCTCCTCTCACGAAAAGCAGAATTGGGGCTTCTGTTCCCCCTTTTGGTTTAAGTAATGAAAAATCCCAAAAGCTGAATAAATTGAGCCATGTAGATAAAAGACTGCCTGCCTTCTAAGACCCAAAGTTTTTGTCCTCTCACTCAAAATGTTTTTGCTGCCTCTGTGCTTGATTTCTGTATACTCTGTATCCTTTTGCAAGGGGATTTTGAAAGTCAGGGGAGACATTTAAAAAAAAGCCTCTTACTGGCTGCAATAAAAGTGTGAAAGAAATAGTATCACATCAGCTCTGACCTGATATGGAACAACATTTTTCATCCTTACATTTTTGGCAGATTTGTATTATGTTTTGATGGTGGGAAAAAGACCAATAAATGGTAAAGACAAAAACATCACTCATTGGTAACCAGGCCTTTTCTTGGAAAATATAAACTAAGTCAATGCTCCCTGAAGACTTCATCTTGCTATCAGTATACTTTAATGTTTTGGCAACTTAGTTTGAGTAAAGAAAGAAAAGTTAGGCATGTATTGGCTTTAAAGGTGTTCCACGCTTTTAAAACTCTAATTGAATAACTAAATGTTTGGTGTGCATTGTGCCTCATTTTTAGTTACTACTGTCTAGTTCACTGAATTTCAAGCTCAGTGACTGGAAGCTTGGCCTGTGCTTTCTGTTCTGACCACTTGAGGGAATCAGTCTGTAGCTGTGGTCCATAATTTTTGTTTTTACACTAAGGAAGTAAGAAAAATTATATTTGCTGCAGAAAGTTTTCCAACTTTGCTTCAACATGAAAGACATCACAAAGAACTGGCTCAGAAATAAATTACTCCCTACATACTAAATATCCAGAAAGGGAAAAAAATGTTGATAAATGAGAGTCTTGGGAGTTGCTAAGTGAGGTCCCTGCATACAATTTATGATCATGCACTCTTGGACTTCAGAATGATTAATACATCTAATTCTCAGTAGAGTAAGAGCTGTTTTAGCCCAGGAGAGAACTGTATGCTATTGTTTATAGAAGCAGATAACATCAAAGTGGCCCACTGCTTGTGTTAAGCAAATAGAGAATTCTGGGTCAGTGCAAATTAATCCTAGAGGAGCAAGAAAAAGTTCTTAATGACTGTTAGATCGGTGTGTTATCACTTTTCATACAACCAAAAGTGGTAGAACTGTTAATGAGAATTACAAATGGCCGCGCTCACTGTAGCGTGCTGGCAGCTGTCTATTAGCAGGGTGACCATTAAGTCCTCTGATGATCTGTGCATATGACATTTGCTAATGGAGTGAAGACGCTTTAGGCAATTTTCTGAGATATTTAAGAGATTTCAAAATGATCTTTTGCTACAAATACGCTAAGTGTTTTACACTGTAATTAGTGGAGTGGACTGAAAGCCTTAAAACCCGTATCTTCTATTCATACAGTAAGATCCACTTTACAGAAGCAAATTAATTGAATTTACGCATAAAGTAACTGTATGGAGGAAAAAAACTCTTGGTGGTTGTGTCTATTAAGATGTGTTTTCTAGGTCAAAGGCAAGAAAAGCACACAGTTTAGCTTTGTTTAGAAGAAATAGGCTGCATTTCACAGTGACAGTATCACAAAGTCAACTCCAAACTGCCTTAGAAGCAGTTTTTCACTCCATTGAAGCACAATTTAACAACAAGACCACAAGAAGTCCCAGAAAATAGACTTCCCTTATTTGCTTTTAAGAGGTGGTTTGGGTTTTATTTGTAATGATTTTTGCACTTTTGAACATACCCCAACACATTATAATTCTGTTCTAGTTCCTCTAATATGATCTATGTACCAAATTATGGGATGGGGCAGGGCTGTTGACAGGAAAAAAGTGGGAATGGGCTGTAAGGGTACAGTGGCCTTGTAAGCTGCGGGCTCCTGAGCAGTGCTGGCAGGATGGAAGGGCAAAAGTCTCCTCAATTCCTCTTGGCAAATCCATGACTGTTTACAAGTCATCATAAAACAATATGAATACTTACTCTGTGTGTGATCCTCTCTCAGTGCAGTCACTGCACAATTATTTGTCTGTTAAATTTGTTTTGAAATAAATTGTCTTGTTTCACACATGATCATTACACCAAGAAACTCTTTACATAATTATTAGGTTCTCTGATATATTGCCCTCTGCTACAGTGGTTGTCATTCAGTGAAGTTCACGCATACAGTTCAGTTCTTCCCAGAACACTTGTCCATGAAGCAAACACTTCAGAACGCAGTAACAGCAAATATAAATTCACCCCTTGTTTTACAGCTTTCCTTTCTATTGCCTCATATCTGGGGTGCATCTTTGCATATCTGCTCACGTTAGCCAAGGACGTGAAATGCCCCTGTGTGTACAGAGGGAAAATGTCGCACTTAGGATGCCAAATCTCCTTGTTTCTCACAATAATACTCCTACTTGAGAGAGTTCTTTGCTTAAGGGATACTACAGAACAGAGCTGTAGCAGTCTTGCTTTAGTCTAGCATCAGATTTCCCCAAGGACCTGCAATCTCTTTTTGTAGATATCTGTGGGGGAGTAACACAGCTCCCTAAGTATGCTGTGTGGAGTAAATGAAGCAACTTTTTAGCAACACACCGAGGGAGTCAGTTACTTGCCAAAAAACTATGACTGTGGAAAAAGCTGCTGACTTAAGAAATTAATAGTCTCCCAAAGGAGACTTCATTTACGAGGAAAGAAGTCCCCCCTACACAAAATGAAACTTCATTTTTCCTTCCTCTCTTTAGCCTTCCTCGCTTAGATTTAGGAAGACAAGCAGTTTTCCCTTTCACCCATGGTAAATCAGTCACCTGACCAGGAGGTAAAGATTGCACAGACTGTGGTCTTTGTCCTAGGCAAAATGCTCAGAGGTGACTCTCATGCCCACTGTCACATCATTACTTAACTAAAGCATTAGTATATAATTTTTCTAAACTTCTCACAGAAGTCTGTCCCTCCTGCCTTTTAATCAGCCTTGATGTTTCTTTCTGAACACCCTCCACTGTATCTACCTTTTTTGCTGGTATGTATTTGGAACTAAACACTGCAATGAGTGTAGAACAGAGCTACAGCGTAAGGGGCACACAGGGACCAAACCAAAACAAACAAAAAAACGCCAAACAGACAAAAAACACACAAAAAAAATCCAAAAAATGTGTTTTGGACTTGGCTAAACACTGTCTAACAGAGTTAATTGACAAAATTTTTGTCTGAAAAGGCAAAACAAGCTATTTTTCATTTGCAGATAAACTTGTGAAATCCTCCACCTCCACCCTAATTGTTAGAGTTGAGGAACAAAAGGAAAGTGACTGATTGTGTTTCATCTCTCTCTGCCTCTCAAAACACTACACAGACAAGTTAAAATACTCTGCAGACTTTCTTGGTGCCTGGCTTGTCCTGTTCACCCTCTCTAGCATCATCTGAGTAATACACTGTGCAACTGGCCACTCTGACAGCTTTCATGATGCCGAAGTTTATGGCAACTGTAAATCTATTAAGCCACAATTTGCACTTAATAAAATGAAACAGCAAGTAGTTAAATGAAAGCTCAATCCTAAACTGGAGAACATTTTTCAGGAAAAGTCATTGAGCCTGCCGTTGCTACTGCTGCCTTCCTTTGAGAAATTCAATCGTGCTGATTGAGGAAACCTGGAGAGAGTTGGCTATTCCTTCCTTTGGTTCATAATTGCCCCATAGACCATTTAATCATCTGTAGATGAAACAAAGCCTGTGCTGTGGAGTCCCGGAAGGGCAGGCATGCGCCTATCAAATGCTTCCTACCCACCAAGCAGAGTGGGGAGCTCATCCCGATGCTCTGAGCAGCCCTGCTGTCAAAGCAAGGAGCTGAGAGCAGATGGGTTCTTCCTGCTGTCACTATGCTGGCCTTCCTGCATGCCTTGATTTTATTACAGCAAAGTCTGTGCAAGCCAGTTTTTCAGGAGCAGGGTTTGGAGCAGAGAATGAAGGTCTTTCTGCCTGAGAAGGCAGGCAGGTACTGAGACACCCGCCAGGACAAGAGCTGCTTGATGCTGTCTCAACAAGAAGAGATAAGCACTGAAAGTTAAATAAAAGGAGCAAGGATTTACTGGCTCCTGTAAAACACATTTTGTCTGTCAACATTAAAATGTCATTCTTCATACCCCTGACTCTGAATGTGCTCCATATTGCAGCGTTGCTGGGTGACCAAGTGGATGGCCCTGTTTCACAGATGAATAGTCTGGTCAGAAACCATATGCCCAGTTTCATTAATTTGCGGGGGGGGGGCGGGGGAAGCCTGGCCAAGGAAGGCACTGAGAGTGAGTTTGAAAACCTGATCCATCATGCTAATTGGTTTGGAATATTAGCCTTTAGTTGAGATTTGAAATCCATTTCCTCCTGAATATAGGCAATTTGCCTAACAGCTCAGGCACTACACATAACCACGTAAAGCTTGACACTGCCCTCTGCTTCTAGCTCATATTTTCTGGAATACACCTAGAGAATGCAGCACTTAAAATAGAGTTACAAGAATTGACTGCTCCTGGGAGGGTATCTCTGGGCATGTATCTTTCCCCATTCCAAACCTTTTGTTGGGAAGAATTCTTATGAGGATTTTTAATTCACAAAAAACACACAGTGCTGACTAATGCTTGCCAATTAAGTTCAGCCCATTGAATCAACAGTTTCCTGTTACCTGTTCCTTCAGGTAGAACAGCGGCTGATACCCCTGCCCTTTCCCAGGCTTCTGTGCAGGGACCTTTCCTGCCTGAAAACAGTGGGGACACCTGTTTTCTGAGCACGGAAGGCCAGCACCTGAAATCCTAGGAATGGGCCCGCTATTGAGTAAAGGGTGCTTGATAAGGCAGCCACTGTGATAGGCAGCGGAAATTTGATGATGAAAGGAGATGCCTAATAGATTAATCTGGTGTGATTTGCCAAAACACAGGGTTTTCTGGAAGATTATCCACACTCGCAATAGGAAGCCCTTTGTTTGGTAAAAGTCCCCACTTATCATGGTATTCTTTATCTCAACAAGAAACATAATGGTTTACTTGTTTACATGCATGGCAGATATATTCAGAGCTGGGCTTAGGAACTGTGAACTCCTTTTCATTTGAAATGCTTCCAACAGGCAGGTTATTAGCTGAGGGGGAACAAGCAGTTGGACACACATAAAATTTAAATCTGCCTTGCTTAGATTGGCAAAAATGAATGTTATTTCATCCACTGGGAAAATGTTTTACTTCCTGCTCAGATACTTTTGGAAGAAAATCATAAGCTCATTTGTAGCCATCATATATGTATGTATATATTTTTTTAGAGTTAAGTGGTATGTCTACAGAAACGTATTTGTTACTTTATACCAGTTATTTTCCACTAATATTAATTATTTTATTAGCTTGTCTTTACTTCTTCAATTTTACTTTGCTTACTATAAAATGTGACTGATGGTTTTACATTATTTATACTGAATGTGTGGCTGGAATCTAGCCCTTGATGTACCTTGGATAGAACTGCTTTGGTTTCTGGAATTGATTTTTAAATACCTTACACATCCGGAACTGCAGAACTACCAAAGCACTGTGTTCTTGAACTCTGAAAATAAACACAAACTACCATGTTAGAAAACTGCTTTATTAAAGCCTTTTTTAGCAACCTTATGTCAACAAAGTTTTTCATAGCATGCAATATTAAGTTTGCTGGATACACAATGCACACGCTGGACAAAGAGGTGCGCAGCAAGAATGCGCATTTCATTAAAGGAGCTGAAGCACAGGAGCTTGAGGGAGTTCTTTTTTATGCTCCTCGGCAGTAGCATACTCTGTGTACCATATAGGATTTAAATTTATTGCAGAGGCAGCCAGTTTCCATATCATAATAAATGCAAGATGGGGGGTCACTTCAAATAGGACTAAGAGAAAGAGAAGGCAAGTAAGTGAGCTGCTCACCCTGATGCTACAGGATTAGTTATGTGGACCTACCTCAGCAATCCGCTGCAGACAGCACACAACAGTGAGAAAGGAACAGAAACCAGAAAGAGTGGGGAAATGGGGCTGGAAATCTGATAAATCCATCAAAAAGAATAGATCTCCAAAGATTTGTCTGTCTAGACCAGTGGACGGCTACAAACGGGAGTTAGTGGCTCATGCAAATGGATACAGTGCAATGAAAAACTACCATGGAGTAATGTTTGGCATAGACTGAGGATTTTATTTTACTTGTAGGACATATTTTATGGTTTATGAAGATATTGGAAATCTACTTTCTGTTTTCTTCTTCCATGTTCATAGTTTACATTACTTATTTTACAGTGCTTTCAGGCACACATTGTACTTTTTTTCTGTCTGCTCCAGAACTTCCTATAGTTCAAACTGTGCTTAAAGCCAAGTTCTGCAATTCAGTCTAGTCAGAGGACAGCTAAAACTGAGGAGTGCAGGGAAGGCCTTCAGAATTTGCTTGGAAAGAGTGCAAAATAATAACGATACTTGCAAAATTTCTTGTTTGGGCTCGCGGTGTCCATACATTGTCCTTAAAAACCCTAATGTGGAATCAGCAAGTAGAATCAAGTATGTTCACCTCCCCCTAGTAAAAATGTTATATCTGACTAGGACTTCTAAAAAGTACCTTCTGGTTAGTCAAATTTCTTCATGCACCATCATAGAAGGCCTATGGCATTGTAACCCAGCCTCAGGGTTAAAATTTGCTTGTTGGTGCTAGAATGCATTCATTAGAAGCTGGCTTCTACAAATAACTTCTGTCTTTATTATTGTTATTTTAATGTCAGAAGCAGAAGTACCTATCCACAGTCCAAGGCACTTGGAGGAGTATGTGTCTCCTTGAGAAAAAGAAATACAATGCCAAACTGAAGAAGTGTTGATGCACCATGAGGACTGGGGCCTTTCTGCTGCACTATGCTATAGCACAGTGCACTCCAGAAGAATCTGCAGCATTGCTTTAGGTTAGACCAGAATTGCATTTTTGAACAAATCTCCTGGTTGTTCCCTTTTGCTGTGCTTTGGTTCACAACACAGAGTGATCTACGAGCACATTCCATAAACATTTTTTGGATGAAACTAAGACAGATGTGCTCCAGGACTGCACCTAACTCACTCTGACAGCTAACAGGTAGCTAACAGGTCCCAGACCCAGTCACAAGCTTGACCAAAGCAAAACCCATCTGACACATGCGTGGTCCTCGGAACCAACATACTTGCTTCACTGATTTACTCATGGCAGCCCTTACTACCTGCTACTGTACACATAGCTCCTGTGACCAGCACTAATTTTGCTATATGGAAGGATATTTATATGAATGAAAACACAGCACTGGATTTCAGAGCAGATTAAGATCTCCTGGCACAAACTGAAGCATTGCATAATGAAGGGGTGGTTTGCTGAGAGTAAAGGCTTGAGCTGAAACGAAATGTCTTAGTAGGTGTACAGAGGAAACCCTGACATTTCCACATGGGGTTGTTTGCTTCACACAGCTACTTCCCTTCAAATCTGTCACTTATCTTTGCAACAGACATTTGTGAGCGTGACTGCACAGTTGAAAAAACTCTGTTTCAAATCACTGCCCTGTGTTGTTGTGAATGTCCATCAAAGGAAAACATCTTAATAATGCATGGCAAGATTACTGGGGAAAAATTACATGTATAATGATAAAGTAGTAGGTGATGGGACATCTCTGGAGAGTAACACAGGCCCTTCAGTATTTCTGGTTTTCCATTAGAGAGGGACAAGACAGACCTTTGTTTCTTGAAGCTCATGGGTTGCTTTATTGTTTTGTTGTTCCAGTTAAGTCTAGTAAAAGATACAAGCTCTCCTTACAAGCCTTGACTCAGTTGTAAACTTAGATCATCCAAGCTACAACCACAACAGGACAAACTCCACATAGTGCAAATGTAATTTGCAGGGTCAGCATGAAACTGATCCTGCTTCTTGGATGAAGAGAGAGCTATATATGTTGTGTCACATCCACGGAGCTGCCAGCACCTGCTAAGAACCTTCAACACAAACTGAAGCCAAAGTGAGCTGAGGTCACGCTTCAGGCATGCCAGGATGGATGAAGTCATTGTGTTCAGCCACTTCGGCTAAATGCAGTGGCAATGTATACATATTGCAACCCCCCTGTCCATCCTCTGTGCCAGTTGTCCTTGGTCCTGCACTATGGAGGATATGCAGGAAAGGTAGCCTCTTGGCTGTATGAAACAGCTAAAAAATTGATTTCTATAATATTAGATTAGGTACAAACATTGTATAAATGACCAGAATTTAGGTCATATTTTCAAGGTATTCCAGAGGATATTAAATATGTCTTAAATTCACCATTGAAACAAATGGGCAAAGTATACATTATAATATGTATTCAGTTCTAGTGATATCCCTAATGGAAAGACAGATATTGCAGAAATCTTTAATAAACCGAAGGATGACTTTGGCAGGTCAACTCTCCATAACTGCATCTGAAGCAAAAAAAATTCACTGTTTTCAGGTCTCTGAGACTTTAAAAAAGAAAAAAAGTTTTGGATTTTTGGCAGTTTTCAATTCTGACAAAAGAGTTATGGTTTCTGGTACTCATCTAAAGGATTAAACATAAAATAAAAAGTAATATACTTCTGTTGCTACCTCAATGCCAGTGAAATGTGTGCTCTAATTTTGTTCTTCTCATCTTTATTTGTAGATAGATTTGTCATCTTGTGTTTCTTTGCCCATCTTCGCTGCACCCCAAGAGCACATTAGTGTGTCACATCCCTTCACTCTCCCATTTGGCTGTACATATCCAGGAATTGACACTGTAGCAAAAGGTCATCAGACCTATAAATTAGCTGGATCTTCTCACAGAAATTCATACTCTTCCAAGTTAGAGGGACAGCTTCCGTTATGTAGTTTGGTGCCCAGCATACCAAACAAGTAAATGCAGCTGTTTCCTTTTGGAGCCAGCAGACAGCAGCAAAATTACAACTTTTGATTCATGCTAACTGCTCATCCCCACTGTGTGTCTCTCCACTTTCCTATGCCTGACTTATCCATCCTGCCTATGGCTCATCACAGCCTGTGAAACTCGGAACTATTTTCAATTATTCTGTGTAGAGGGGTCACCTTCCTAATGTCAGCCTTGCAAGGCTCTTCACTTAAATCCAAATCACCACTGCACAACGAAAACCCTCTATCTCTTCTCTGTCCTCCTGCACAATGCACACGGAAGAAGGATCTCGGTTGTCTTCTGCCAGTTCAAACAAAGGCAACTCAGAAGGAATGAGCATTCCCATTGCCATCCTTTTCTACGGCACAAATGACGATCATTTATAGCAATTTACAATAATACAGTTTTGGAAAATATATACTGGAGGGGAAAGTGTTGTTTTAAGAACTATGTGGAATTTTCAACATAAAACTAAGAAAAGCACAGTCAATTCTTAGTGGTGAAATATTTAAATCCCTGCATATTAGACAGATTATTCCACGTGGATGATAGTGATTTGTTGTAAATGTCACCATAGCAGCTACATATAAATATATACAGTCTAGCTTGACTTCAGATTAAAGTAAGGTGATGTACTTTTTTACCTAGTACATCACTAAGAATAGAAGTATCCCCTTCATATTCTTGAGAAAGGAGGCCCAAAGTTTGTCTTTTTTTTTTTCCCCTATCACTTAAATAGTGAGAAAATTGCAATGCAAGCTAGCCAGAAAATGTTGGCAATTGTGTGTTGGCAACTGCCCATTGAGGGATGAAATCTGAGAATTCCAAAGACTAAAAAGAAGGATGTTGACAGGAACAAAAACTTAGACTTGGTAGCCACCCTCCTAGAGATGGTAAAAAAAAAGCCATGAAACTTAATTAGTTGCCAAAGAACGACTTAGAAAAGAAGAAAGAAAGCAATAAAAGAAAAAAGCCTTAAGAAGGCACCAAGAGATCAAAGAAGAGGAGACGCATTGAAAGAAGCAGAGGAAAGTAAGTATTGTTGCTCCAGAAGCATTAGGAAATCAAAATTGGAAGCAACTCAGTTCTCCAAAGGAACAGTGATGGAGAAGCAGCAAGAGAAATCCCCTTGAAGAAGGTGAAAACACTGCAGGAAAGCTGGTGCGGAAAAAGGCATATGAAAGGGCAGCCCCTGACACAGCGAGCAGAGGAGACAAAAAATCATGGAGCCCATGAGGGAAAGTCTCTGTCCATTCTGCATGTGGTCATCCCCACCTCAGTCCCTCTGTCACAGTCTGGAAGGAGATGTGATGGCAGGCTGCAAGGCTGTTAGTGTAGCTGAGGGTCCTAGTTTCCCTCCCTGAGAGAGAAATTGCATTTCTTTAGGTCTCTCCTGAAGGGGAAAGAAACATTTTCCTATATTGTTGTGGCTGTTTATCTCATGCTGAGAGCAGGGTCTGAACAAGCTCCTTCTCCACCTAGACTGTTTACAATACCCGTCTGAAGGCACTTGAAGGTAGTGCCTAAGCTTGAGGTCAGGTGTCTCTGACTCCCACACAGTCAGCAGAACAAGAGAGGTTGCTCCAGGCAGCAATTTGGGACGCCCAGCACAAGTGTCTTTTCTTGACTTCCTTCTGGCCTGTATAGGGCACCTGAGGAGTTCAGTCCCCAGGGGATTAGTGCTCCATCACTGAGTCTCCCAAGGCAGCTCCAGATTTCTTATGCTGAAAGCAAAAGCTATAGGCAAAAAGTAACTAAAAGCTTAACCTTGTATGTCTATTAGGACTCCTTTTTTCTTGTTTTGCTTATTGAGCAGGTAATTTCTTAAACACTCTTCATTTGAATTAAAAATTATGTGTACATCAATTGCTTGTAAATTTGAAAATGCTCAAAATACATGTGCAAAATAATAGAAAGTTTTGTAAAGCTAACTTAAGTACTTGGCAGTGAAGGGTATGAGCAGAATTTTAATGTGTTGTCCTCTAAAAGAAGCTAACATTGTATGCATAGATCCTGTTTCAATTAAATGACTTCATTGAAAGAGTCATAGCATGAAGATCGAATGCTAGTATTTATTGAAAGTGATAAATTATCCAAGCATTATACTTCATAAACATGAGACTAAATGTCAAGGAAAAAATGTAATAACTACTGTAGGTATATTTTAAAAAACAAGCTGTTCTCTGAGTAGCTAACAGAGCCTGATCCCCTGTATGTTTGTGTCTTATATCCTCTGTGTGTAACTACTGTATTAACCCTATTCATCTCTCATGTCCCTACTTGATAATCCCTTTTGGCAAGAGAAAGAGCAGCCTGAAGCTGTCCCAGAGCTCTGGACGAGCTGGCTGGTGCATGGCCACAAATGTTTGCTGTGCATCCAGGCAGTGCCAGGCAGAAGCAAAGCTGACTTTGCCGAACAGGGGCCAAGTTACCTGGAAGAACAAATATGCTTTTTCTCTTCCATTCAACCACAAATTTTCATGGCAGTTATTGGAACTTAACAATGTTTGGGAGTTCTTCTCCTCTCTCAAATGTGGTTGAAATTGGCCTGGACTTTTGTAGAGACAGCAGGGGGTAGTGAGGGAGAAAGTGAGAGAGAAAACATTGCTAAAAATAACAATGTTTGGATTTTTCCAGGCCATTTATCCTGAAATATTAGAAAATGTAATGTGTAAAATAATACTTTTTTTTCCACTAAAGACACATAGTAACAGACACAAATTGATTAGTTTTATTTTGATCCAGTAATACACTTTAACATATGTTGACAGCTGCATTTTCTTCAATTCAGAGTACATACATTTTGAGCTCAGTATTTTTCAACTTCCCAAAGGATGGACAACACTCTAGGGATCCATTTGGCCAGTGGGAGGAAAGAGCGCTTTTCAGTGTGTGGATTATTATGGAGATAAGTGCATAGCTGTGTGAAGAGCACATCAATAGAACCACATGTTTACATCAACTGAGGATCTATCACTTACCTGTAATAGTAGGTTTCCCAAGACTGTCTAACTGATTTGGACTTCATATTTGATTACATGGGTATGTTAAGAACTCTGCAGTGGCCCATAAGAGAAATCTTACTGTCTTTGGTAGTCTTGTCTAAATTATGCTCTAGGTTTCACAACTCTTATTGATACTATGTATTAACAAACTAAAGGAACTGTTATTAATAGTCTGTGTCATTATGTTCACACTACTCATCAGTGAAGTTAGTTACAATTTTGGGGAGTTAAAATCAGTTCTTTAAAGCAAGCAGGCTCAAAGGCTGGTCCAGAAGTATAATTGACAGTACCAGGGTTTGGAATGAAATTCAAGTCATACATGCTAACGCCAAGACCAAGATACAGTAGGTTCAGGACAGCCCCCACTGCTTTTAGCATTCTGCTGCCATAGATAAACATTAATTGCTCTTCTTGAGAATACTGGCTTCCCTCAAGTCCATACTTTCACACTGGTTTCAATTTGGCATCTTAATTATAAATCTGTCCTCTCTTTTCCATGCCTGGCTTCGTGGCTCCGATTAAATGCCACAGAGGTGCAACACACCAGATCAGCATGTGGTGGATGAGATGCAGATGCATCTTGCAAAGGCTTTGCTCTTATGTTGTAATTTATAGTTTTCATCAAGTGTCACTCTAAGGAAATAGGTTTATACCCATAAACATTTATCTCTGCCTTTTCTCTTACCACACCACCCTCTTAATTTCTTTACTTTCTTCTGTTTCAGTATCTCTCTCTACTGTTTTGCTGCTACTATTTCCTTACAGAATGCCACCATTTCATACATTTAGATGTCTACAGTGGAAAAAAACGGCAAAAGAAAATGGATCAATATAAACACTGGCTTTGCACAGACCTTTAATGGGCAAGTGGCCAAGGAAATTCTGCTGCAAAGAGGCAAAGAAGCCAAAACTTTTAAATTTCACTGACTCCAATACACATCAGCCTAATGTTCATTTTGTCAAGAAAAATATGGATGACTTAGAAATCTAATTACATCAACCTGCAGGTATGTTTTTCCCTTGCTGTCACTCCAAAGTCAGTGATACAAAGTCTCAGAATATGATCTTAATGCCCATAGTCCCTTGCTCTCATTTTTAAAAATTAATGACAACACATCTGTCCATAGTCGGCTCTCAAGACATCAAACTTTTATTCTCTTTTTTGTTTCTTGTTCCCATAGGAATGTTGCTGGGTGCATGGATGGGGTTTTGTTCAGATCAGCTGAAATTTTTGAAAAAAATTAAGAATCATATGTATGGAGAATGAACAACTTTATTTATAGGGAAATAATGGGTTTGTTTGTTCTTGATTCTTATATTTAATTAATTTCTGAACATATCCTACAGACTATTGTACTCCAAATGCACTTTGGTGTAGACATCTACCAACACAATAATCAGTTGTGTTTACATTACAATCAGACTTGACTCATGCCTGTAAAGTCATCCCATTTTATATATTTACACACAGATTTTCTCCCCACTCTTTCCCCCAACAAACCACATAAAATGCAATGAATGGTTCTTAAATTCTGAACTCAAATCTGAAAAAGTTGCAAAATATCAGGATAAGGCTGCTGCTTAAGCTAGGAAAATAACTGCTAGTTGGGATTAGGAGGTGGTCATCTGTGGACCAACTCTGGAGGAAGAGCTGGGGTACTCTCCTAATGCATTTTAGCACTAGAAACAGAAAAATTAGAATGGTAGCTCTCAGGTATCTCACATCTCATTCTAGCTTATGAACCATCCAAGGTAAAAGAAGCTTTTAAGAAATGGCAAAAGAGAGCAAGCTTTGACTGCCATTATGTTTTACATAGTGAGATAAAATCACTTCAGGCAAAAGTAAGATTTGAATATGCAGCTTCAGGAGCTGAGGCTATCTGTATTCCAAGTAGCAATCAGCTGGATTTCAACATGTGGAAATGATGAATGCAACTCTTGCTCTCTGGGAACAGGTTTGCACTTGAAAGTCTTTCAAATACAGGAATTTTTGAAGAAGAATTTTTCATGAAGAAAAATTTCATGAAATCTGGATGAAATGCCATTTGGATGAAAAAAAAAAGGATCAAAGAGACAAGCAATGAAAGAAAAATTACTTCAGGTAGAGACAGCATCCAAAGCACTGAAACTACCTGTCCCTAGTCCGGCCACTGTATCTGTGTGACTGGTGTGGAGGAATTGATAATTTTTATTAGACAGCTCTACAGCAGCCCTATTTGATGACTTGAAAACTGTGGAAAACAGATCACCCTCTCAAATAGTTCCCAGTCTATCTGAAAGGCCAATGACTTGACCCACAGTACAGCAGTGTACGTTAGAAGGACAAATGGTTCCCCTGATTTGATGTAAAGGAAGAAAAATCGAACAGGTAAAGATCACAGGAGTGTGAAATCAATGAAAATTACCCACAGGTTGAATTTAATTGGCAATCACAGCATTGTTTTGTCAGGTATAATAGTGACTCACCATGTTAAAAATCTAAATGCAACAGTACAGCAAAACAAAAAATAAAAAAATAAATAAATAAAATGAAAAGCGATCACCAAAACCTCACAAGGAGATATCCAGCATAAAAGTGTTAAAATAAATACTTTGTCAAATACTTGTTGGCAAGAACAACAAGTTTTCATTTAAGTTCTTAAAATGAAAAAAAAAAAAAAAAAGAAAAAAACCCACCCAAAACACTCTAGGACCTATTATTTGTAGCTGCATTTTCTCTGTAAACTCTGTCTGTGTGCAAGGTACCATGTATGTTCTTTATTATCCTTTGAAACTGGTGAAGTTTAGATTTTCTTCCACTC
The DNA here is from genome assembly GCA_013400415.1 of Scytalopus superciliaris. Taxonomy (NCBI): domain Eukaryota; kingdom Metazoa; phylum Chordata; class Aves; order Passeriformes; family Rhinocryptidae; genus Scytalopus; species Scytalopus superciliaris. The sequence goes on from VXBX01008995.1 coordinate 486,431, forward strand.
TGAAACGATCCTGGAACATACTCCGTGCTAGAAAGATCCTAGGCAGAAAGTAAGCATAAAGAGCTTAATAACACAAATATCACAAAATTATAATTAATTTATGTAAAAAGCCTTAATAAATGCACATTGTAAGATTGTAGTGTTGTGGTAAATATATTTTTTTGAAAGTTAACACTCTTGCAGCAGTTTATCTTTTTTCTGTATTCTTTAAATGTTCAGACTTCAAATTTCAAAATGCTTTTCTATGTCAATGACAATCTTAATAAAGTCCAATTAGTTCCACAAGGCACTTTCTGATGCACAAGCCCCTGGCTTGATTGCGGTGAATGGTGGGTATTTCCTGTGTTTAAGTCCACATATGGATTGAGTAAGGCAGTGGCAGAGAGACTACTGTTTTCCTTCACTATATCTTCATTTCTTTTTCACAGGGTAAGCCTTTTTTGTTTTTCCTGGCTCTGTTGTCAAAACATTGACCAGAGTTTTGGCTCATGGTATTGGAATACGAGGCCAAAACAATCCTCTGAAAACCAGTGTGGCAAAATGTATTTTAAATCTATACATTCACGATTCAACCATGGGACTAGCCACGCCCACTGTCCTACTCTGTGGTTTAAAAACAACATGGGTTTGCCCCCAGAACGGTTTGATTTATTTGACAAGCTTTTTCAAGCTGGGTATATCAACATTTAAACTGTTCTGAGGCTTGGCTTCCTACGTCACATGTACAGCAAGTATTGAAACACACTCTAATCATTTTCTGCTTCTATTAAACTAGACAAGGTGAAGGCATTGTGCATTCTGCAGGATTTCTTTGAAAACCTGTCAGTCTCTCCAAAGACAGACAAGCTACAGTGATTCTTTTTTTTCTCCTCAAAAACGTACAATTGAGACCTTTTAAGTATTACCTTTGTTACATCCTTTTTGGAAAATATGCCATTGTAATAAATATGTAGACCTAATTCCTGTTCCTGACATACAGAAGTCCAATGCAAAAAAGTAAAAGATGACACATTTTAAGGACTTCATAAAATGTAGCAGAATACACAAGTACCCTGTGACAATGTAAAATATTTTCCTGCATTATCAGGTCCCTGGAGGGATTTTTTTTTCCTTGGGGGTAACAAGGAATACAAACAAAAACTCGGCTGTAAAAATTAAATCAGGACAAGACCAATTTTGCACACATGATTGGGAAAATTGAAGTATAGAGATGGTGTGTGGTAGATTAAATAATCTATCCAAACAGAATCTAATAGTTTAAGTACTGGGGTGTAATTCCCCTGAACCAGAATTCCTGTATGATTTACTTCCAGCTTTTTTCGTTCAATTTTTTGTATTGGGTACCACATCACTGAGCCGGGCCTCCATTTGTGTAGGTTGCACGGACATGATCTAATAATCACTTACAGAATATATTCATAGGCATGCAATAATAAGCCTAAATTTGGGGTAAGTGGTGGTTCTACCTTGAACCACCTATAAATGATCCATGTGACATTTGAACCAAATTTAAATATCCCACCTGGATTTACTCCCAAGCGGCTCAGTGGGAACCAAAGAGCAGGTCAGGAAGCACCTTTCGTCATTAAATCAAGCATGAACTTCACAGCCAAACCCGCTTCATTTTTGCATGCTGCAGAAAGCTTTACAAGGGGGTGGGGAGAGTATATACGTTCGTGAATGCAACGACACGTGTTACTGTTTCTCTGTTACCCTCCGCTCAGCCCGGCGCTCCCCTGCCCAGCATCCCCCCGGGCTGAGGGGCAGCGCGGGGAAGCGCCGGCTCTAATTGAAAGAAAAGCAAAAGCAATCAGCCCGGGAGACGGGCAACCCGCTCGATGGGCCGCTGCTGATGGATGTGCCGCCGCCCCCGGAGGCCTCCGTGGCCCCAGCCCCGGCTCCCCCAGCACCTCGGGCCCCGGACCGGCGATGCGATGCGGGACCGGCCGGGCTCGCTGCCGCCCCTCCCGGCCCTCCGGCCCCGCCTGGGGGATGCTAATCTCGGCGGGCAAACTCCCGCCCCCAGGGCTGCGGTTCCATCCTCCCTCGACGTATTCTCGCCGGCCTTCGTCACGAAAACCGTACAACCGCAATGCCGGATTTTTAGTGGCTTAAAGCAGCGCCGGTATAAAAGAGAAAAAAAAAAAAAAAAAAAAAGAGCGAGAGAGAGAAGAGGAAGAGGGCTTAAACTGTTACACGAAGCACCGTTTCAATAAACCCCACACACCCGAGATGCGAGAGCTAGCGAGAAGGGAAAGGGAGAAGGGAGGAGGAGAAGCTGAAAGTACCAGCGGGAACAGCAAATAGCTTAGTTTTTACTCCCAGACACCGTAACTTGTTTTACGATTAGTGATCTGTCTAAAGATTTGTCCTGGAAGTACTTGATATTGGGTTACAAAAGGTTATGTTAATTGCATTAAGCCATAATGACCCATGAAGGACTGCAAAGACTTAGAGAAATCACGCTTCTTCCTTAAATAAATAAGTAAAAATACAAAATAAAACCAAAACTGAGAAACTGGCAGAGCGACGGGGAGGGCGGCACGGCCAGGACTCCCGGCGGGGACAGGCAGGGCGGGAGGCAGCGCCCCGGCCCTGGTGGGCTCCGGACCCCGGGTACCTTCTCGGGTGCCCTGGCCCCCTGCCCGGCTCTGCCACAGTGGGAGGGCGTGTGTCGGCCCTGGGCACGTTATGGTCCGGAATTAAATGTGTCTACCAATAATCTATAGTCTTGCTCGCCGGGGCAGAGCAGACAAACAAAATTGTCATTCCAAATGAAAAGAAAACACTATTTCTTAGAAGTGTTTAGGAGGGTGCACAGCGGGGCATATTTTCTTTCTTACTGGTAAGAGTTTGTAACTGGATCCCTTAACATTACTGAGAACATGAAAACATGAAACAAAAGTATTGATCCAAGAATTTGCCGAAGAAAAGTATCCAAATACACACTGGTTTGCTTGAAATTTTTTTTAAGGTTACATCAGATGTTTACGGGGGAAGTGGAAGATTGTGATATAGTCCCTGCATGCCCCATTCAAACATACGTGGAGGAAAGTGTTATTTGTGTTGTTAAATTTACATTATGTTCATTTTAATTGCATCAGCTGCTAGATAGATCTAGGAATAATGGCATTTAAGAGGAAAATAGCAATCATCTTCAGAAGACTGCAGCATAATGGAAGAACCTAATTAATTTAACCTTGCAGCCTTCCATAATGGCTGCACTTTATCATTTCCACAGATGGAGCTTGAAGGAATTAACAATGCTGTTTATCCCAGCAGACATCTCTGACTGTGGTTAGCCAATGGCAGATTTCCCACTTAAAGATGCATTTCTTCACTTGAGGGAAACCAACTCGAGCCCTGGCTGTGGAAACTTGCTAGTATATATGTATGGGGAATATTGAAAACCTGAGAAATGCACAATATGTGACTCTTTATGGTCTCATCAAGTGGCGTTGGAAGAAGATAGAGTGTTTGCTTGCTAACTAGAGCCAAGATTTTTCCCATAGCAATTTGGTTTCTCTTCCTTTCCTTTATTTTCCCCTTTGCTATATTTTTCCTTTAACAGTTTATCCTGAAATTTTTTCTTTTCAAAAATGCATTACGCGTCTGCTTCTAGATGTGTAGAATTCAACCTCTCTCCTAGATGATTTGCAATGTTTACAGAATTTTTATGCTTGGGAAACCTGAGTAGACTTGAGGTAAGCACTCCTCTACGCACAAAACACAGTAAAAGATGGATTATTTTAACAAGCTGATTGTTTATTATTTCAGGAAATAACGCATTTTTCTACGCTGCCATATTCTAGGATGCACACGACCTCACCCACTCCAGTCACTCGTGGGTGTCACACAGAAATCAGGAAGGGAGAAATATGCCGTGATACCAACCTAGAAATGAACCACTGCAATTAAATGCTCTACGCCTTTACCTGCATAGCTATTAAAAGGTGTTGTATGGCAACTTTGAGAGGGCTATTTGTTACCCCAGCAGCAGGGACTTAAGGAGTCAGTCACAGCAGGGAAGCAGTGACCCAGATGAGCACATTGTCGGCACGGTTCTCTCTTCCCGCTCTTGTGCAAAGAAAAACGTTTTGCGGGGGCTTAAAGATAACGATGGGTTTGCGTTCTCTGTGCAGTGGCTATGCTTCTGTGTTCGAGACGGATCTTAAACAGTATTGTTTTTTGGGTTTTCTTAAGGTTTATTGACATCCGAGGTTTAGTGTTGCTGTTGGTTTTGGGGCGTGGAGGGGAGTGCAGACTTGCACGCTTCCGAGTGCCTGACAAGCAAAACTCACATCCTTGAACTTAGAGCTTATCCCTGCCCCAAATGACAACTTGATACCGTTCTTACAAGCTGATACAGAAAACGTCTTTTCCATCTCTCGTTTGTACGCGGCAGCGTCCAATAGAAACCAGCGCACGCACGGTAAACATGCGGGGCTTCTGGTAAAATTCCTACCGCTCTTAGTTACTGCAAAGCGGTAAAGATGAATGGCAGACCAGGAGCCACCTGAGTTGCTTGCGCCGTGTCCTTTAGGAGGGCAGGTTTGTATCCAAACCTGAATTTGTTAATCTGGAAGGTATCTCCATCACCGGCCAGCGGACACAGTATCTAAATTATACGAAACACTGGGGGCATAAGTCCCCGGCTGCTGACGGCTGAGAGCATGGCTGGGGGAAGCGCTTGCCTTCCATCCCGATCAGGGGTGCACGGTGGCTCCGATCTCACCTCTCCCTCAGGGCAGGTACGGCAGGGAGGGTGCTGGGATTTGAGCCGATGACGTGCACCGTGACGCAAGGCCAGCTAATGGGAAGATAGTCATGCCGCTTCGCTACCCGATTTGAAGTCCTGAGCACTGGCCACCTGAAAGTAATCCTGCACATCTATGTGTCCATATTCCCTCCGGGGACAACAAAGAAAAAGAAAAAAAAAAAAAAGGAATATAAAGAAGAGCAGGCACAGAAAGTAGTGCAGGGGACAAAGCGTGAGATGCAGCCCAGTGGTCTGCCGTGAATGAAAATATGCTAAAATACCCTAAACAACCGACCAAAACCAAACAACCATAAAACCCACCAAACAACCACAAAGAAAAAAGAAAAACCAACAAAAACACAAACACCAACCAAAACCCGGAGGAAAAAATAAAAAAGAGAGAGAGAGAGAGACTAGACTCGGCCAGTGAATCCCGCAGAGGCACACCGGCGCCTGCTAGCCAGCCGCACCTGCTCGTCCCGCTGACCCCCCCACGCAGCCCCGACGGGCCCCCGTGGTTGTCGGTGCCCCTACGGTGCTGGCGAGCCCAGGGGAAGAGGATGGAAGTGTCAGTGATACTGTTGCTCTAGTGGGGTTAAGTTTTAGTTATGATGTAGGCTAACTCCGCTGTGGGACTGTGCCGCACTGTAAATCCCGCCCGTGTGAGCTCGGCTTTCCAGCCTCTTCCCTGCTCTGTGGTCACATATTCCCAGTGATAGTGATTTCACTGAAAATACTTTTTTTTTTTTTTTTTTTTTTTTTTTTTTAAACCGGAAAAGTGTAGCTTTTAAAAACAAAAACAAANTTTTTTTTTTTAAACCGGCAAAGCGTAGCTATTAGAAGACAGAACACAAATCCCAACGGGAAGGCTGCATGCTGTCCCCTCGAAAGAGCGGGAGGGCCACGGGGCTCCCCGCCGCCCCCGCGCAGAGCGGTGGGCGGAGGAGCGCGGCCACCTCCCGCTGCTTGCTCTGCCCCCGCCCCGGCCGCTCCTCCCCTCGGCTCGGGGGATCCACCTGGGAATCCAGCAGGACTTTCCTGTTTACCCAGTGGCCCCCGCTGGAGCTACCGCTAGTGCCGGCGCCCCAGGGAGGGGAATAGAGGCGCGGGGACAGGGGGAGGTGGTGGCTGCGGTGAGCCGGAAGACGGGAAGGTTGCAAGGGCATCTGCTCTGCAGTTCGGACCTGGGCTGTTCTTGTCCTGTTCAACCAGGGGACAATGATGCTGTGCGGAGGCGGCGGCAGTATCCTCCCCCCGCCTTCCCTGTACCGTAAGAGGCCAAACCCTGGTGTTCCCGTAGAGCTGATCTGCAGCCGGGACACCAAGGCCTGAGCAGAAGTTGTGACGTACCCCCCAGGGGTGTCATTCCCACCCACGTTCCTCACCCACCACCCCGCGGCTCAGGCCCCCTCCGGCTCTTTCCGCAGCGCAAGCCGCGTATGCAAAGCGGCCGGGCCGGGGCAGGGCCGGGCCGGGGCAGGGTAGGGCGCTGAGCGGGGCGGCCACGGTGGGCCGGGAGGCTGCGAATACCTCCCCGGCGTTTCCCGCCGGGATGGGCCGTGACGCCGCGGGGAGACAGCAACTCTGTCCGGAGGGTGGGCTTTGCTTGATCACGTAAATCTTAAAAGCTCCTATGAAAATTAATAAAAACACACTAAATCCTAGACAGTCCATATCAACTGATTTTTAGCTACCGTTTTACGCGTTTCATTATCCACCTAAATATGGCCACCTCGTGATTTGCTGTAGTTCACGGAGACCACAGGCATTTTTGGCTTCCCTTAGCCTGTTCGTTCTACCGCTGGCAATGGGCTGACTTCAGTCTTCTCTCAACAGTTGACTATATCTGGGGGTTGGGATAAGACCAAGGAGGAAGAAAAAGATTGCATTCGATGTATTTGTCTCGGTGCCTCTTCAAACTTGGGGAACCCCAAGCGCTTCAAACCCTGTTTTTCGTTACATTTCCCTGTGCACTCACTTTCTGTCACCGTTACGTCCCGACAGACAATTTCTCTGGAAGCTGGAGACGCCCGTCCAACTCGGGGTAGGCGGGCGTTGGCTTTAATCAGCATAGTCAGAGAACCAGAATCAGGTGTGGATTTGTTTCAGGGCATGTTTGCATCAATCAGTATTTTCGTTACAGTCTTGTCAACAGTTTTAATTCAAAGCGTATGCTAAAGCCGGAGAAACTGAGCCGTACAAGGGACTATTATTTTTAGAAAAATATTGTTAAACTAACTGGCATGGCTGAAATATTCCGATGGTACTAAAGGCTACTAAATTTTTCTTAGCTTTATCGACAACAAGATGGCTCGATGAGATATGGGAGCACGGTCTATAATTTTAGTAAGTTTCGACCCTGGCCTGCCAATCCGGAGGAGCGCACCATCTCCTCCTGAAGTTTTCCTTGGACGTCTATTTCAGACGCAGATAGAACCCTCCGCTTTCCCCAGCACCCGCTGGCCCGGCAGTGCGAGCACGGTGGGTCTGCGGGCCGAGGTCACAGCCCTTGAGCGCCTTGGGGCGTTCCGTGCCGCCCCGCACCACCCAGCCAGCCAGCCAGCCTGCCCCCGCGTCACGGCGCCCTCCCCCGCAGCGCCCCACTTGCATGTCCCAGGGGACCCACAGCGTCATCCCCGTGCTTCGGACAGAGAGCGGTGGGAGCCCCCATCGACTGCCCAGGCTTTGCGCGGAAGGCGGTGGAGGGACTGTCCGCGGGTTTGCGGGGTGCAGCCGGTGCGCCGAGAGCCGCGAGGCGCATCTCCCGTGAAGCCGGGGCCGGCTCAGCCACCCACCGCCCCGCTCGGGAGGTTAAACTCACCGGATTAAAGGCTAACCCAACGGAGAAGCGCTCCTACCTGCGCTGTGTTTTGGGCTTAGCTATTTGCATGGGGCTTGAGCAGCCCGGCTGCGTGGACGCCCTGAGAACGTTTGGCCGGCTCTTTTCGCTCCCGCTCTCCGACATCCCCAGCTCACTTTTCACATCAAATAGGCCATTAACTTTTGATCCTGGCTGTTACATTCCAGGTTTCCCAGTGATGTTTCCTNGATCTAAATTTCTGTCGAAAATGTAATTTCGAACACACGCACTCATTCGTCTCTTCGCGCTTGGCCTCACATAGAAATCCTTCTCGGAGGAGGGACCTAATATTTTAGACACCTCAGAAGAGTGTTGAATTTTTGGCTTGCTTACATCTTTCAGCGACCGAGCTAGAATGAGACCTATTAAAACACTGACTAATGCCCGCGAAGACAATTTCCATAACTTCAAAGCCCTTACGCGACTGTTGGCAATGGCTGCGTTCAAGCGCTGCAAACAGCCAGAGATCAGAGACATTAGCTACTCCTGTTTAGAACGTTATTAAGCGGGAGCAGTGACTCAGTCTTCAACCGAAGGGGCTTTGGTTTGGGGTCTTTTTTCCCCCATGTGTTCTTCTAGTTTCCTCTCTTGGCTGTAGGAAACCACTAAAGTGACCGAACCTGGTGTTAAAGAAGCACCTCCAGGGTGCTACAGGAGGTCCTCTTTGTGAGATGGGGGTCGGCCCCTGGTGGGTGGAAGGGGGTGACTTCACGCGTGGTTGCACCCTAATCCCTGCCCAAGAGTCCGCTTCTCCGAAACCCCACTGCGGGGGGACGAAGCGACGGAGCTCCGGGGTACGTCCCTGTCACGTTCCTCGGAACAACACTCAGAAGCCCCGTGTCCCTTTTGGGATCTCAAGCCTGCAAAATGCCGTCAAAGCAGTCAGGGAGGGGAGTGTTCAAAACACTGGGCTCAGCACCCCCAGTCCGGTCCGCGCTGTCCCGGCCCCGCCGAGGCGAACGGGGCGAGCGGCGAACGCGGCTCGGCTGGGGCTGCTGCGGCCGGGAGGCACCGCTTCTCCCTACTCCCTGGTTTCCTTCTAGCACTTTTGCACCGTCAGATTTCATCGTAGGATATTTACTTAAAATTCACCGTTTCGTTTTTCTAATAATAAATTCCCTTCCTGGAATATTTCCAGACTTGTGTTCAGAAGGGACTTGAACTGGGAGAAGGTAATCTTAAATTCAAGCGTTTTCCCCCAGATCTAAGGATGATACTTTTTCCTATTAATCTGTCAGAAACGCGTTGCAATGCCTTCATATAATTCTATTAAATAAAGGAATGCTATTCTTTTATTTTCTTATCATTACAATAAATATTTGCCTTGTGAATGAATATTTTCTTCAATGACATTTGAACCTCCTGTTACAAAACAGTTTTTCTCGAATATAGTAAGAAATTTTCCTTATTGATCTCAGTGAGGATATAGTAATGACAGATAAGCAAGACTTATATTGTCAGCAAAATGATTAAATTACACGGACCAGCCTCTCGGACTGCTAAGAGTTGAATTGAGCTATAATGTTCTAAAGGAAAATTAAGAACATGAAATACATACAGGTTTTCCAAGATCCCAAAATAAGACATCTTTAATTAAACTGCTGTACCTGGTAAACAAGCGGTCTCATGTAAAATAATGCACAAGTTCATGTTTGTAGAATATGACATTAAACAACTGGATTGTCACTCAGAATGGTTCAGCCTCCTGTTAACATCTGTGTTATGTACATAGGCTTCTCATTTCAGGCCTTTACTGCTGAAGAACCTCATCTACAGTTGTGGAGAGAGCAAAGCTAAGAGTACTATTCCACTGCACATGGAATATTCATTTTTAATGAACTAAGGCACAATTAAAATTACCAATTTAAAATATAAAGAAGGATTTAATTGATAAACCGGTTTTAGCAAGTTATTCCATGGAGAAAACTTCTTTAAATTCATGTATTTATAAATAGCTCCACAGGTAGTTTAATTAAAATTACAAACACAAGTGTCTACAGTGTTAGAAAGCATCAAAGATTAATTTCCAGATACTTCAAAAAGTGCTCAAAACTCATTGGAAGTGCGAGGGACTTCTACCGGTGACCTGAGGAGCTGTGGGAAGTTTCTATCTGCAGAGACACAATTAGCAGATTATGAATCCGGAAGACGATCTTATCTGCTCCTCCACATAATGCTAAGTTGCTGCTTTTCCCATCTCCCTCCATTATCATTAGTTTTAGACAACTCCCTATCAAGCAGATAATGACAAAGTAATGGAGCATTCACGGGGTGGAGGGGAGGGGGAAATGAGCAGCATAGCTGAGGGACAAATATTTAAAAGTATATTTAAATCATACCACATGGAAGATAACAACAAACATTGCAGGTGTTGAAAACAGGAGCATTACAGATGAGAATGGTTTCTTTTGGGGAGTTAAAGAAAACATAATCAAAAGTTAGAAGGGACAGAGTAACGTTTGAATGGACTGCTTGTTATTTGTCTTCTTGTGGGATCTTCTAAAAGTGTAGGTGAAGGTATGTTGTCATGTGGATTGCCAACATGGCATTATGGGCACCAGTTTTTATTGGATCCCAGTAGCATCTGTCCTGGAGTTTTTCCCAGGTTCCACTAGAAGCTATTATGCACCATTTAAATCTCACATATTTTCTTTCATAGTAATAAAAATTTTGCTTTTAATTACATCTAGATGTAGCCGTGGATGGCATCTGAACCTGGAAATGAAAAGCTGTTTTATTTGTCCTTCTTTGTATGGATAAGTCAGTTTTATACTCATGGCAGTGCTTTTGTTCCTAACAAAATGCCTGTCTATGACTGAAGGAATCTAAAAAGACTCCGAGGCAGACAAAAGGATGTCTACTAACGAAGGAGGTCTCATCTTATACTCCTTTCCTAGTATGATAAGTAAAATACATTTTAGAAACTGAATGTATGCTTGAGTTGCTTCTAGGAAGTTAAATCTGAGTGCTGGATTTATTTTTTCTCATCAGGGGAAGGTAAGCAGTATGTTAGAGCAGACCTGACACATCATGAAAATGCCATACAGATAGGACACAACACAACAATGTCCCCAATAATGAACTCAAATCCTCGAGTCTGTAAAACCATGCTGTGTTGTTGAGCAATGAACTTTGTGTTTGGATCACTTAATTGAAAGAAGTGTAAAAACAGCTCACTACTGCCAAAATATCTGAGAAGGTTAGAGAACGCTGTTTATTCCAGCTAGTGTCTGGAATAAATTATGTTCAAGAAATTGGCTCCTGATACTCCTATTTCAGAAGAGAATTTGTAAAGAGTGCTAAGTCCTAACACTTCTGGCCAAACCATGGGCTTCATTAGGGTTTGCCATTCATCATACCTGCCAGGAGCTCTCAGAGCTGGAGAGGTGCTTGTTTCGAGGAGTGAAAGAATAACAGAAAAGAAACTGTTTACCTTGGAGCTACTGTCAGTTCTCAAAGGCATTGGTTTTTCAAATTTCAGGGCTCTGAGCTGTCAGTCCTAATATGCTTTCTTAGTATGCCTACTGAAATTCATTAGCTACATAACGAAGACCCACGTTGGTTTTAGCTGCCACTACAGGTCGAATAAGCCACTTAACATTTCGAAAGTTTCTACTGCAGATAAGGGGACAATAGTAGCAGATGACCTGACAGCTCTTGGGGTAGGAAGGAATTTTCACAACTGGCTTTTACTCCAGTGGCAACAGCAGATGTTTGACGACTCGTGAGACTGGACCTTAGGAAGCAGGACAGCAATCTGAATGCTATTTTAAACATTTTGATCTATAAGCTATTGTGAACGGTAATTATGTTAATCTTTTTACTCAGTGCCCAACTGTTATATAGGCTTCACTTGATTCTTCTCACAACATTAACAGCTCAAAACCCTGCAGAAGGAGAAAGCCAACAGAAACACTGCAAAGCCAAATCTAAGGCAATCCACGTCACTTGTCACCATAGTGTTCAGGGCTTCCTATAGGAAGGAAGTCCACTCTTACTTCTGTAAATAGGCTTCTTTGGGGCTATATTGCCAACATTCTGACATACCTGTGCAACATTTACCCTCACGCTGGAGCTGACATTCACATATTATTCTGAGGTATCCAAACTCCAAAAAAAAAGAGCATCCCTGGAGACTTAGATGTGCTCCAGTAGAGACCTTCTTAAATATTTTAGGTTTGTATATAGTTTTTGAGTACTCTACTACTTGGTCAGTATTAGTAAACACCTAGGAAATGCAAATCTTTTAATATTTTTTTTTTTTTTGCCAGCAAGGTTTCTAGGTGTAAAAGGACAGAATTTGAATATATGCTTAGCTGTACACCTGACTTTGAAGAAAGGCTTCTTCACAGAGTGGAGAATCAAAGATGATAAATTTCAGTCAAAGATCATAAACTTGTGAAGAAACTGCTCTGTACAATGTAGAATTTAGGCTACACATGTCTATTTCATGAGTCGAGGACAAACTATGTTGCAGAGATGCTGTTTTCCATTTTGCTTCCAGGGATTTTTATGGATCCACATATGCTCTTCTCCATTCCATATTCCAGTAAAAGGAAGCAAGTGAACCTGTGACTTCATCTTTCTCTAGGCTTTCTCATAACCTGTGAACCACAATTTTTACAACCCATAGATGACATTCTCCCCTCAGCTATGTTAGGGTAAGTTAATCTGCTTCCTTGCAGAATAAAAATCCATTATTCTCTATCGTTGTGAGTCAAGGTGAGTTTGGTTACTGAATTTAGTGGGAATTAGTGTAAACTCTGTTTGATATCTTAAAATTATGTTGAAATAGAAATAATGAAAATTTTAAAAAAATAACATATAAAATCCCGTATTTGGCAAGTCAAAATACAGCCTAATGGATTCTTTTAAGTTCAAAAGAATGTGGACCACATCTCTGTTAGTATGTTTGTACATGGCCCTGTGCATGACATTTTAATTAACTTACCCTTTAATTTACAGGACTGTTACACTGGAGAAGAAAGGAGTGGGAGAAAAACCCCTTAGAATTGTTAAAAAGTAAGAATGGATTCCATGTGACTTGGATCCTTCAGGACAAACATTTAGAAATTCTAGTGATTAAAATGGCACTGCTTGTGTGTCTAAAGTTACGGAAGATCATAAATGCTCGTGGGAACATAATTTCAATTTCTCTAAAGGCAGAAATATATTTTTTTACTTTCTGAAATTGGCCTACAAGGACACTGAGAATACTTAGAAAAGGAAAATAGCGGAAGAGTATGTACTGAAGACAAGTGGAATGGAAGAGCTTGAAGAAATGGCAACTATTTTTTTCCCCCCTTCTGGCTTAAGGAAGAAGAAAGGGAGGAGGAGGCCTGGACTGCAGTGTTCATAATTACAATATAGGTTAAAAAAAGTAATAATAATCAGCATCTATGCTTTCTTCCGTGTGTGGGCCAGGTTGCCAAACTGAGCAGGGCATTCATTTGTTATACTCGGGTGCCCGTGCTTCATGCAGGGTCTAAGTCCATGTCTCCAGGACAGGGAAGCAAAGAGGATGTTCTACCACACTTCTGCGGTGACTTCGTACCTGGACACAAGGAATCTGACCCGTGCTTTCTCCGTTCATGGCTAATGAGGAGGGCTGGATGTGTACAAGCTCGGATTTTACGGACGATCCGAGGTTCGCGGGGTCAGGTGCCATATGCACAGCACAGCTTCTTCCAGTGCAGCGTTCTCATGCCGTCCTTGACACCTTGACTCATTCTGTGCCTTCGCCATGAAGGGCAGAAATGGATTTCCCGGTGCGGTGAGGAGCGGTGTCAGAAAAGCCCCTGCGGCCGGAGGATGCTGCCGGTACCCTGCAGAGCGCCCGCCCTGCGGTCCCCGCGGAGCCGCCAGCTGGGCTCGGGGGTGTGTAACCTGCAGCCGTCCCTGACGTCCCAGCAGCGCTGCAGGAAGCCGGGATTCCTCGGGGCCCATCCTTCCCTGGCTAACGACACCCTGATTCTTAAAAATAAAATAAATTTAAAAAAAAAAAAAAAAAAAAAAAGAGGGGGGGGGGGGGGGGGGGGGGGGGGGC
>VXBX01008995.1:500157-546087 GCA_013400415.1 Scytalopus superciliaris
GAGCGCAGCCGTGCCGAGCCGAGCCGTGCCGAGCGCAGCCGTGCCGAGCCGTGCCGTGCCGTGCCGAGCCGTGCCATGGGTCCGTGGCCACCGCCCCCGCCCCGCGCGGGTGCCGCACACGTGGCGCTGCCGCGGGTGGGTGCGAGGGCAGCGGGGCCGGCGGGGGGAAAGGGGCGAGGCCGCCGTTGCCCCGCGGTGGGAGGGGAAGGGACGGCAGAGCGCGGCTCGCCCGGCGCCGCGGGAGCCCCCGGTGCCGGCTGTGTTTTGTGTCAGAGGGTGAAAATCTGCGGGCACTTGACTGCGGTGTGAGCGTGTCCGCCGTCACCCTGTTCCCCGGGGATGCCGGCTGTGGCAAGTGTCAGGGGAGGTGTCCGGGCCCCCGGGAAGGAGCGGGCAGTTCCTTCTCAGACGGAAGGGAATAAGGCTGCCCGATGTCGGGACACCGACGTGTCCCGAGCACGGCCCCGCTGGGGCGGCCGCCTTCCCGCCGGGAGTCCGCTGGCTGCCTGCCTTCAGCAGGTCAGGGGAAGGCAGGAGGGAAGGACGGATGCTCTGCTGTCCTCTCCCTACTCCGCACCTTGGGAAGAGTGTGTTGAGCATCGACGGCATGGAAGGAGTGCACCCACAGGTGTACTCTTCAGCTCGCTTTCCGGGGTTCTCATTTCTCCCGCTGTCATCTAAGCCCTTCAAAGAAATGAATGGATATGACTAGTTATGAGATGGTTTTAGTCTGTGTTGTTCATCTTGGATATAAAGCTTTTTTTTTTTTTTCTTCTCGAAATACTCTGTTCTTTAAAACTGTAATTAAATAGGCAGATTTTTTATCACAAAGTCACAGTTCTCTTTAATTATTAAAATGTAACATATGGAACATAGTGTTGTGTTTAAATTGCGAAGATTAGGTCCTATTGACTTTTAGTAGCAAAACACTGTCATGGTTACATGTGCTCTAGCAAAATGCAGTATGAACAACAGCACCAGACAGTTGCTGCATTGCAAGACTCACACTTTCCATAGTCTTTTAAAGTAAAAATATGCTTACAAGAAGAGAAAATGGTCGTTCAGTGGTGTAAGAAGTTCTTTAAAAAGAGTGGTGTGTGGAAAGTCCCTATGAAACAATTTCCAGATTAGAGCTGTTCATTCTTTGCCAAAAACTGTGTAAGCATGAACCATAATGCGGGTACTTGTAGGATCACAGAGCAGTCATGGAGCAGGTAGTCCAGCTGCATCACAAAGTAAGAGACAGAAGGGCAATATGTGTGGAGATGTCCCTAATTGAGGACTGCAGCTCATAGAGGTAGCTGGCATATCTTCTGAAGGCTAGTCTAGGTGCATTTCTCCCAAACCTTTGTTCTAGCTTGCACACACCTTATTCTACCATAGATTTCAGTGTAAGGTAAAATGTGAGTATGTGTGCTCTTCAACAACCTTTTAAAATGTATGGGTTACTCTTTCTGAATGGTTCACCAGTCTTTAAAATTGTAGAAATAGTAATGGCATCAATAAAAATGTTTTTAATCCATCTAAATAGAAACTAAGTCACTGGTTCCTAGTGGCTCTGTTATTTATACCAGGACTCATGTTTCATTCCTAATTTTCTTCATTAGTTGCATCTTCCCATGTAAAGTGAATCATAAAAAGTGTAGGAAGAAAAAGGAGGAAGCAGGTCACTTTTTTCTTGTTTGTGGCTCTGTCCTCCTTGCGCTGCAAAATCTGTCCATATGGGCAAAGTGAGGGATAGACTCTGACAGGAGAATTGTGAATTCTTCAAACATAATTTGAATAGTTTCTCCAAGTCAGCTAGAAACTGGAGCCTCTTTCATCCTGTGCATTTTGAGAATTTTAGGTTATTTTCTTGGTTTCTTTCATTCAATTACATAATTACAAACTCCAAAAATATTATTACTCTAAATAACCTTTCCTTCTGAGATGGAGAGTGATGCAAAATTAAGAGTTTAAATGGTGTAAAGAGGCTTGAGGTTTTTTTCCTTCCTTTCATTTTTACTCTTTTTGGTTTTGACTGTTTAATCTGATATACAAAACATCATAAGATAATGATTTCTCAAATGTCTGGACACTTTTAATGCTTTGGGTTTTTTGGTTTTTTTTTTACCTCTTTGTGACACAGCATCTCTTCTCACTCTGTCTGAGAGTGCTAATCCCACTGCATGGCCATAGGAAGTAAAATATGAATTTACCACCATTGAGTTCTGTGGTACAGGACAGGCTACCAAAAGGCTTTAGTGGTTGGACCAAGAAATATTTGCCCAGGCTGGATGGTGTGATGGTGAGCTGTGACTGCCTGGGTTGGACATGCACAAGGGTGAATTCCTGGGGGAGCCTGGGGGCAGCTGCTGCCCATACCCAGGACAAGCCCCAGTCAGTGGGTGGGTGTGTGGGCAGTGCAGACAGTGAATGCCCCAGTCTGCCCGGGGCCCTCCCTGTTCTGGGCTGCCTGGAAAAAGCAGAGGTGAACTCCCAACCTGTGAGGTGGGTCTGCATTTTTGCAGCTACCCTTATAATGAAGTGAGCTAGGAGAAAGCTCTTTTTATTTATAAGAACGGAAATTGTGTGTAAAGTCCTTAAAATGAAGTAGGCCACAGCTGAGTACTTCATATGCTTTTAAAAGCTTTTCCAACTTGAAGTTGTTTCTCTGTCCTTCCCATGCTGTTTCCATAGTGAGTCACACCTACTTTAGGCAGTTGGCCTAATTCCTGAAATTTCTGAATTTTAATTTCGGAGTTCAATAGATTGAGCTCTTTATCATCTGACTATTGAAGGGGATTGCATGGTATTGTGTGAATAATTTTCTTCTTTACCTTTTAGGTTATACTGTGTTCAAAGGAAATTGAAGCAGTTAGTGTAGTTCATTCTTCACTGTCGTATATATAGTAATTTAACTATAACATAATTTGATAAATGAAACATTATTTTTTAACAATAATTGTAAAAATCATGTTCTATGGATAGCAACCATTCTTTCTTATGTTGTTCACACTTAATATACTACTATAGTCAGTAATATAGAACAATAAAATTCTGTCTTTAGAACTTCAGTGAAAATATTGCGAGATTATTAGGATAAGCAAACTTGTAAGAAGTGTAGCTGTTGCTAGAGAACAGACCGATTTAATGACTTAACTGCAACTGTGTTGTTCCCATGTAAATGTATATAAAATTTATTCTCTTTGGTGGATACAATATGGAGACATGGAGAACTGAAACTAAATACTACTGTTTGACCAAACTTGGTGCATTTTTTGCTGACAAAAAACACGTAATGCATCTTTGTGTAGTTATGTAAGCAGAACCTATTTATCCAGGCTCCAAATCCTTAAGTTTTCAGTTTTTATTAGGTTAAAAATGATGAGTTACTGAGTTCATTTTCATGAAAACACGGTCTGGAAGAAATCAGTGGAAAAGGTTGTCATCTGTCAAGCAAAAAATATGACAAAGTTGAAATAAACATGATTTAAAAATGGTTTTTAGCATTGTTTTCCAAGGAACTGGGAGTCCTATAAATGCTCTTACAATAATTTGCTTCTCCTCCCCTGTAATATTCCAATTCCAATTGTCTAAATTTGGCAACAATTTATTGGTGGGGATTTCGTTTCATAAGGAGTGACTGCTGGGTAGTGTAGAGAGAGAGGTCCCAAGCAGTGCCTCCCCCCTTGACCCACTCAGAGCAGGGATGGCCCCAAGGGGAGCTGGGCAGTGCATTGCCTGCAATTACCCTCTGAGAGGCAACAGCTCAAGGATGTAGCACAGACATGTGAAGGAAAGCTGGCATTATTGTTAGATAAATACAGTATCACTTATGCTTCAAAATTAACTTTTTGTTAGTGAATTGTGGGTATTTCTGGCCACCGTAGCTCGGGTTTTGCATGGCATTTAGGTGACTAAAGGTGCAGCTGGGTGTTTCATTCATAAGAGTGCTTGCAGTATAAACAAACAGAAAAACAAATAAATGTAAATGGCTATAGGTGCTTAAGCATACGGTGCCCTTCAGCATCCCATTGGATCTTCATATTGACAGATTTGACAGTTCAGTGATAGAGCCTTCTGGTTTTCTCAGCCTTAGGACTGTTCATGCTCTATCATTTAGGCTTAACAGCTATTGAAAGAGGTTCCGTTCTCATAGATATGAGTCCAAATGAAGAAAATAACTTGCCCCTACTAGTAAAACTCACACCTATTTCAAGTAGATTCCTTTACTGCATGATGAAAAGCAGAAGTATTTGTAGATATTGATCTATTGTAAAGACTGAAAGTAAGATGCTTCTTGTGGTATGAGAATGTTGGGATTTCCCAATGAAAATTTGGGTTGAACTTGAGAGACAGGGAAATTTTCCTATTATATGGTAGGTCAAGAAGAGAGCAGCATCCTTAGCCTTACTGATGATGATGTGAGGAAGGTCACTGCTGTGCACATTCAGTTGGTGGTTGATCCATTGTGAAATGTGGAAGTGTCACTCATGCAGAGACACTGGAGCTTTGTGCCATAGGAGAGCAGCTACGCTGTTCCCAAGGGCACAGTGAGTTCAGAGGCAACTTGGTGCTTTTCACAGAGCATGGGGCCTCAACTGACCCTAACCCAGCACTTGGTCCCTTATGCTGGGGGATGCCAAGACTTTGGCCTGTAAGTTTCCCAACTGAGTGTCAGCTTCCCATAGCCAGCATGACTCGCAACCATGCTTTCTGTAACTCATCGTATTTGGGTGTATTTTCCTGCTCTCTGGGATGCTGTGGCTTCCACTGCTGAAAATACTGCTGGTACTGTTTCTGACTTGAATGCTTTTGCCAGCTTGGGGAAAGCCTAGGCTTTAATGAAGGTTGTTACAATTTCAGACTCAAATATATCTGATTTATTTTAAAAATGAAAAAAAATTTAAAAAATTATTAAACTAAAACCTTTCACCAGGAGGAAAATTACTTTAATTGCTCTGTGTAAACCTTAAAACCTTTACATGTGACTTGTATTAATTATAACTAGCAAACTTTTACTTGTTTGCACTGAATTGTGCAGAAGTAGTACAGTTGTTTGTTGTTAGACCACAAACTTTTATAGACTGCATATATTTTACAAACTACTTTAAAAGCCCATGTAAAATAATAAGTAAAGCCCTACCTTTAATCTAAATTTATAATAGGTGCAGAAAGGCTTCTTAAAGCACATCTATAATTACTACTCATTAGAAGCATTGTACAGAACCACATGGGTTGAAAGAAAGCTTTATTTGTAAAGCATCTTACCATTCTTTCCTGAGCTAGGTAAGCGTTCCAGTTGCGTGTTATGATTTGTAGCTCAACGTTTTTCTCATATGTATTTCATATTTATTAACCATGACACTTAGTCTAATAGTGTTAATCTGTGGATCCCTTTACCTTTTGTAGTGTGTTTGACACATAAAAAGCAGAAAACAGATTTATTGCTCAAACAAATTATGACACAGGAATTGGCTGTTGCGTTCTGGTTTTGTTCTTTGTTAATGATACACATATAAAACCAGGGAAATTGTAATTTCTGATGCTAGAGATCCCATGGAATGCTAAGAGCAAATCTGTTTAGTCCCTGTGTGAGGCAGAGTTCATCTTATAAAGGGCAATTTTATTAATTTTTAAAAGCATAATTTTCTCTTATGTTTTTCCCTTAAAAATACACTTTGTTTCTGATCCTAAACTGCTAGCATGTTTCTTTGCTGAATATTTTCAACCTACATTCCAGATACAAATAAAGTTGATTCCACTGGGTAATTTAAACATTGTATTAATTTTGTAAGCAATTTGAAAAAGAAATTTTGGCAAGCAAGTTGCCAATATAATTTTAATATTGTTCTACAGTTTGACTTTCATGTGCATTCAGTATCCAATGAAAAATATGATCTTTTGCTATGTTTGGAGAGCTCTGCTTTTAGAATAACATTATTGCTTTAAATTTTTATATGCTTTCAAGCATCCCACTTTAACCTTTTGTGAAGCTTCCTGGTAGTGCCTGTGCCAGGGAGATTGACTCAGAAATCTGGCCATTGCAGGCACCAGGTTTCATACCTATTGCACATACTCATTCAGTCCTCCTTCCTTTTCACAGTTTAAACCATTCTTGACCATTGGATTCAGGAAACAACATAAAGACTTCATCAAGACAGTTTTTGAAATAGTTAGTTTTTAGGTTTAGAACTTGTAAAAGCAATGGCAAATTATTTACTACCCACTTCCCCCCTCCCCCCCGGGTTCTCCAGTCATACCACTGCCTTTCTGAGGTACTCTGGGACTTCTGAAAAATACATTGTCATGTTTCTTTCTCCACCTCAGAAAAGGTTTCTTTGTATCTGACCATCTCTTCCAACACTGTGAGAACAGAGAGCTCTTCTGAGCTTGCTGAAATCAGAAACCAGCAGATTCCCTTAAAAATATGCCTTTCTTGGAATTTTCTGTTATTCTCACCTCACTTTCTCCAAGTAGCTTAGTCTAAATAATTGTGCTAATTGTGCTAATCAGGCACATTAGTTTTTCTAGGTTGCTTTCACTTGAGGTGAATATCAAGGAGAGCAGATTGCGAAGAACTGCACAAGGACCTTATGAGAGGTCACTAGACAATAGAATGACAAATGGAATTCTGCAGACATGAATGTAAACTGCTAAATCTTGAGTAAAATAGTACACAGAAAGTGATGGGCACTGAGCTGACCCTCACCTTTCAGAAATGAGATTTTGGTATCTAAGATAATTCCAAGAAAATTTATTCAGCCTTCAGTAATTCCCATGCCAAAAATGAATGTCCAGAATTGCTAGGAAGGGAAAAATTACGTGGGTTCATGAGGAGAACAGACAAGTACTTGAGAGAGCTGTACTGAGGGCTGCTAGACAGATGAACTCCATCAGGCTCAGGAAACCCTCTGAACCGAAATAGCAGGAAACTGGGAAAATGCCAGGGTAATGGCATATGCTTGTTCTGTTCTTGCTCTTCTGTGTCCAGTTATGGCTGTTGTTGGAGACAGCACCAGAAGGATTGTTGGTGTGAACCAGGATCATGGCCCTTGTGTTCTTCTTAGATTTAATGTAAATGGGAGAAATGTGGCACAAACTCTGTTGTTGAATGTTTCCTTCAAGACAGGCTTACAGTGTGGTAGCAGTTTATAAATGTAGTTAAGATTCAAAAAGTAGTATGGATATATTTCCCAGGCTGTCACTAGTAGCATTTGCCTGTGATGTATTTTTTGTGTTTACAGTGCTTCAGTCTTACCTTCTTTCTTGCTTCCTTGTGCTTTTGAGTCTCCTCTGTTAATCTGGCCCAGCACCCAGTAAGACCCCTGTGTATGTAGATGAGACCTCATGGTTCCTTATCAGAAACTTAACTTCTCAGTGGAATTAAAAACCTTAGGGAAACACCATAATTTTAGGTTTTAATTGATTTTTTAATCTTTATTTTAAAGACAAAGGTGATCACTTACATAGCAAAAAAGTCCTAGATATTTAGTTTATATTAGTGACTTAAAAAGAATGAGACTACTTTGATGCTGAACTAGACATCACAGTGAGTGTAAGTGCCATGGGTTTTAGATATGGCTGTCCAGGTCACTGGAGTGCCTGTTTTTTTCTTCTATTTATATAAAGAAAAGTTTGCCAATAAAACTGAAGTTTTTCAGCCCTTTCTCCCACAAGTTTACTTTACCCACAAGTCCCAACACTCCATGCATTTCTGCTCACTGATGGTGGGAAAAAAGGTCTGTTGAGATGGACGTGGATGCTTACAGGGATGCAGAAGTGGTGACTTACCTCTTGTGTTCTTGTACAGAGTGTGTTACCTGCATGCTGCATACCCATAGAGAGATCTGGGGGTTTGCATATCCCCAGAGTCCATGTCTAGGTCAGTGTCAGCACTGCAGTTGGTGTGGGATATCTTTCAGCAGATGTGCATGTTAAGACTCGCACATCTGGACACCTGTCTGTTTTGCTGGAGTCCCTGAGGCTTGCTGGGAGGCAGGATGCTGTATTGCATCTACGGGTGCTCCAGGCTGAATCAGAGGTGGTCTTCAGTCATAGGGCTGGAGTTAGTTGTTTATAAAGCTGCTGAAAGGTCCCTTCTAAGTTTCATTTTTTAAAAATACCTTTCCCTCTTCAGTTTTATTTCCTTCCTCTTTTTTTTTTTTTTCTTTTCGGTTTTCAGCTGTTACATTTGGCAAGTTTCTTTCCCAGCATTTGGAAATAATTGTTTTCTAAATGCTACCCAGGTTATTTGCCAAATTTAACACCTTAAAAGGAAACAGGGGTGGGGGACAAGAGACCTACCTGGGAATGGAGTGAATGTAGTGAGTCTTTAGAAAGTGCTAAAAGGGAAACTTCCCAACTATAGCACCTAAAATCAAAACCATGGAGTTCCCTAACATCAACTCTAAAATACCACATGCTATCATCTACAGAGTAAAAAAGCAAACATTTTGCCCAGCCTCATAACCTCTTCTGTATTTTCTCTACCAAATGATAAAGCACATGTGGCTTTTATTTTTGGGGTTTTGTTCTTATTTTCTTTCTTTTTCTCTTCTGACAAATGTGTTTGTTTTGGAGAGTTACAATTTTGTCTTGGTGTTACTAGCGAATTCTACCAGCTTCTGAAAAAGCATAAGAAAAGAAGAATGAAGCAGTACCCACTGATAACACTAAAAATTACCTTATCTTGGAGACTTTGCAATGATGTAATTAGCTGGAAGCTTGTAAGACAGGAGCAATTTTGCTGGTGGCCCAGGAACAGGAAAAAAAGTTTAATTCCTTCTTGGTGTTGGAAAGGGTGAGGTAGCCCAAGGTATTGTGCTCGTGCTGTTTCTGATGGCTGTGAGTTTTATCAGGGTTTCACTGCAGGCTGAGGGTGGGTTGCAGCAGCCCTGGGACAGCTCCAAGATGTGGATATTAGTGGCAGAGTAGGCCTTGCTTAGGAAATGCAATGCTTTTATGGAGAGCAGATTGGCAAGAACAAGGAATCAGGATCCTTGTCCTTAAATTTAGGTGTCTAGGTGCCAGGGGTCAACTGTAGATAGTTACTTTTTGGTCACCCTTGCATTTGGTGCCGTTTGTGCAAAAGATCACCCTTTGCTGGTACCTCCCAGCCCTAAGACATTATTTCTCACTGTTCTTGACTACATTAAACATCTGTGTCCCAGGTAACGGGCTGCTTCCTTTTGTCGAGTTTTCGGGTGGGTGCTCGGATGGGGACAGCCCTTCCAGGACAAGGAGCTTATTGAAGCTCCTGGCCACCTCCACAGCCTGGCTGGTAGTGGCTGGCTGCCACCCCATGCCTGGCGGTGGAGGCACACTTTCAGATCCATGTGTGTGGAGGAAATTGCATGGCGTTGGCTAACATTTCAGAAAGAAGGGAATAAAAATCCCCCATAAACCACTTTCTGTACTTCTTTGTGGGTTTTTTATTCCCTTTAAAATGGTAATAGCTGTTTGGAAAAGAGGGCTGCTAGTTATCATGCCTGGTACAATAGTACTTCTTCAGCTGGTGCGACCCTTAACTGCTACTATTGCGTATTTAATAGTAATAATATTTAACCAAGCAAATGACTTCCAAAGTAATAGAGAAAAGTAAAATGGGATATGTACTTTCATGACTTCCCTTCAATTTAGGTCTTGTCTTTTTCAATAATTTGTGTTTTTGTCCCACTCATATTCGGTGGCATATTTTGAATATAACAACTTCTCTGTAATAGATACTCTATGTAATTTAGATGTAATTTTTGATACATTAACAACTCAAGGGAATTTAATTAGTTTTTGTAAAGCTTTACTGAAAGTTAAAAATAACCTAAGATGACAATTAGAATAAGGATAACTTAAGTTGCTCTTGTTTAAAAGTTGAATTTTTCAAAATTAAAATGACTTAATTACATTGTAAATCAGCTGTTCTGTATTAATGTCTAAGCCCTCGTGTTACTGCTGGCTTGATTCTGCTGCCAAAGTTCTCTGGTATGTGCTGAGAAAGACAAGTCTTTGCCCCAAGGAGCGTGTGGGCATATATAGAAGCTTTTTGTAAATCTCTTTTGCAGTGACATGCAGGGCGGCATATGTCAGAGCAGAAAAGGCAAGAGTGGGCTCTTTTGAAGCTGATGTGTTATAGGAATCTCTCCTAGTGAGAGAAAATGTTTGCTGCAGCAGCTTCTGCTAGTTAGGTTGCCTAATTACGGTTGAACTACATTGTACACTAAAACATATATGCTTTTTCCATCTGGGCTTTAATAGAAAATTACCAGTCTTGGTAAAGTTTTCTTTCCATTAGAAAAGAGAGCACTGCTGATATGAAAATCTGTCAGGTCATCCACATACCAGCATTACATCAATTGACTTATGAATATTTTTCCATTAGAAAAGGGTCCATTTTATTCCCTCACTGAAGTGGCAGATTTTCAGTTTGTGCGGTTTTTCCATTTATTGAATTGTGCAATAAAAGTGTTTTTGAAACAGATGTCAGTCATTGCTTAGGAGCAGGGTATTGTTAGAGAGTTGTTTTCTTCTGCTCTTTCCTGTTATTAGGGGTTTTTAAGTTAGTAGAAATTCTTGTCCTCCTCCTCCCTAACTTTAATTGTCACTTTTTTCCTAGTGTACAATCTAGTGTCAGAACAAATGTGAGCACCGGATTTCATAGAAATGTTGCAGATTGGCCATTGTTCTCAGCAGGAGTAGGACTGGATTTGGTCTCTCAATTGTAACCCAAAAAGAAGGGAGTGGATTGCAGAAGCATGGTTCATATTAGCATCTTCGTTAGGGTGTGGAGTGGACCTGTTAACACTTTCTTAATGCTTAGATTTTATAGAAGTAGCCAAATGTGTGCAATGAATAGTGTCCAAACAAATGGGCTCAAAGGGATTTTTTTATTTTCTTGCAGAAGTCTTATTCAAGTAGAAATATGGAGAATAAGGTTTTGGATCCTGAACCTAAATTATATGTATTACATATGCAGAATGGTTTTAGAACAAACAAAATATCTTCAGACCATCAGATCTTCACTTGTCATAGAAATGCAAAGTACTATTCACATTTCTTGGTATATAAGGTATATGAATATATATATATTATATATATATNTTTTGGCTGGGTTTTGTTTAATTACTCCAGTGAATAATTCTGAATTTTAAGAAGTTCACAGAATTTTATTCTGAAGAGAATTGCCCGTGGAAGGAAACTATATTTTGGATTGCTATCTCTTTGGGGGTAAGCCTTCATTATTTCATCTTACAACTTCACTGTTAACATCAAAGAACACTGTTTACAAAGGTGAGAGAAGACAAAGCATCCCATATTTATAATTTATAGATCCTGGGACTTTGAATTAATGTAAACTTGAAGAGATTTAGTATAAAAATATCCCTAGCTTGAGGGCAACATTTTGAAACCTTTGTGGATTTTCTTTTTTATCCTGGCTCAATCTAAAATCATATTTCTTTGTTATTATTTCCTCTTAGCATTAAAGGACAATTGACATTGATAGATATCAGGGGGAGGCTCAGCTTCCTAAAAATGAAAAATACCAGGGGAAAAAAAAAAAAGAACTGTGTTGTTGGCACAGAAATAGTGGTGGTAGAAGAGTTCTTGGCTGCCTTTTATTTGTCTGCTGACAGCAAGCACAACGGGATTCTCGCTGTCTGCTTTTGGCTTGCGTGGGTTTGCAATAAACAGCTCAGCTATGTATTTATCTTCAAGATTGATTCAATTCTTCAAAGACAACTGCTCCCAACTTGTGAATACTTGTTAGTTAATGGAAAGTTGCAGAAGTGAAGTTCACCTCCTAGTTCCATGCCAACAAATTAATCTGACGATGTGGTACTGTTTTTTCCACAGGTGTGTGTGAACTGGGACTGTCTGAGCCTCACTGTAACTAATAGCCCGTATATAATTTGGAAGGAGAAATCTTCAATGGAAGACCCTGAGGGAATAAATGGGAAGTCTGTAAGTAAACAACTTGTCAGTCCTGAGAAAAAAAGTTACAGCTTCTAAAGTGGTAATTATTTTTGTGGCAACCAAGTGGATGAAAGTCTTAGAGAGCTACATGCACTTTTAGTGATTGGAAGAAGCAGTGAATTATGAATTAATTGAGAGACTGAGGCTTATGCTAAAGCTACAGAAAATTATGTATAGGTTTAAAGATATTTGTCTTCAGCGATTCATATTACAAAATGGTGGTTGTTACTTTCTCAAAGAAATATTTGGCTTCCTGCATTTATTTTGTTAACATTTTGATCTGTAAAAGAGTTTTTGTCCCATTATTTGAATTTATTTCTCTTTGTCTGTGTGAATATAGGCAAATACTGCTTCTGCCTGTGCAACTGCTAGCTGCAAAGTCTTCAAAACAATGGCAAAAAAATGTGGCAGTATTGTTGCTTCTTGTAAATGCATGTTTCTAAAATCACAAGAGTAAGAAATTTTGTAAACTATCAGAAACAGTTAATAAAGTTTCATGATTAGTGAAATGATTAGGGTGTGTTTTGGCTTTGTTAGTTTGGTTTGTGGTATCATTCTTGCTCAGTGAACATCAAAATATATGTTTTTATTTTTGATTGTTTAAGAGAAACAGTGCATCTTGAAATTGCATTATTTTTACCAGTTGTAAAATAAGTCAAAAAATGACTATTTAGTAAATTTAATTAGATTTCTTTCCTGCAGTTTTTTCTGGTTTGTTTATTTGCATTATCTCTCAATCTTCCTCTTGTATTCTATGATTCTATATCCAGTTTCTTTGTTGCTTGTGTTAGCTTTTTGTGTAGCAACAGAGTAGAAAAAAACAAGCCACCTAATAATAAGCCTGTTGTGTTGCATGTTTTTATTACACTTCAAGTCTAGTGTAATTTTTACTGTCTGAAGCAATATGGCTTTGGTTATTTTCCAATGTTCATTTGTTCCACCGTCATGTCTCTATGTGTATGTTTGGATATTTATCCATCCCTGCTACAGCACTGTGTGGAAAGGACCAGTCAACTCCTAGAGAAAGGAGTGGCCATGGTTACCAGCTGTTGATGTACAGGGATGGTCCTGTTTGCAGTTGCAGCACCAGAGCTTTCAGCACCACCCAAGCTCCATGTTCTCTTTAGGGTCAGGCTTTCCTCCATGCATGAAAAGCCTTTTCCTGAGGCTGTCAGGATTTTCTGCACTTCCACTGCAATACTTCCCCTCTGTATGCCCAGCATAACCTGGGCTTCATGTTCTGTGGAGGGTTTGGGCCAGGTAATTGTATGCTGGAGCTGTATGTAATGACAAACATAACTGTCACTTAACATAGCAGGAGTATTAACGGAAATATTTGTTCATGGTTTGGCACCACCAGCACTCCTGTTGGGGTTGTTCATTCCATTCCTTCTTTTCACCGCTTAGTCCAGACAGCCTATAAAACACTTCATCTGCTCAGAGTTTTCCTTCACATTACCCAAGTGGGTGGTAGTTGTGGATGCTATCAAGATTATCAAAATCTAAACCAGTAACTGCTGACTAGACCTGCTTCATCAACAAGAACTCAGACTTGTGTAAATGATGAGAATTGAAGCACCCAAAGGTCCATAGCACAGGGCAGGGTGTGACTCTCATGATTGTGGTGTCATTGGATAGGTTTTAAATTGGAAGTTAAAGCCTGGAATCAAATCTTTCAATTAGGTCTCGCTTGAATTCATTCATAACTGGAGAGGCTGCTGCATTTGCAACAGCTGGTTGACCAACTGGGAGATTTCCTGAAAGTGGTAGTCAGAAGGCAAAATAGCCTCAGTGAAAATAAAGATGGTGGTGTGAACACTGTTTTTGTTTATTTTGGTCTCTATGTGTGCATACAAGAAACAAAGTAAAAGAGGGTGAGGGATAGATTATAGCCCTCTGTAATTACAACCCAGAAATCAAAACCTGTTTGGCTTAAGATCCAAACCCACATAGTGACTTCTAAAACCTGGTGCTAGTCCATAGAAAGAGAGCAACACTACCCTACAAACAGCGGTTGAAAGGTAATTTAATTTTGAAAGTGGCCAATGCAGACTATGCAGTGGAAGCAATTTCAGGTACATGTGGAAAAGGGAGGAGTGCTTGGTCAAGATTTCTCTTGTGAGGAAGAGAATGATGTTGCACACAGAAATGCAGCTTGTCAGTGTTGACATGTATAGAGGATAGCATAATAGATTCACTTCTGTTCTCTGTTGCACTCATATAGCTGAGAGAGGATTTTAGCCTCTAAGCAACTCTTTCAATCACGCAATCAGTGGTTCTAATGGTACTGTCATGTGCTTGGTTCACATCCTGTAGGAACTGACTTTGAAACTTGTGCTTACAAACTTGAACACTACATCTGCCCCTGCCTTTCTTTTACTAAGTGTCTGAGAAAGAAGCAGAACACAAATCTGAAGTTGGCTAGACAGAGGATATCAGTGTTGTATCCTGCCTGAGAATTTCATTGGTGTTCTGTTTCTTTCTTTCCAAGTCCAAAAAAGACTTTGAGGTGTGTTTGTTACCTATAAGCACCTATTAAAGATGACTAACTCCTGTTTTATCAAGCTAATACAAATGGTCAGGGTTTTATTTATTTTTATTTCTCTATTAATAATTAGCTTTTTGTTTCAACCCAATTTGTCAGTGAAGCAGACATCTCAATGATAGCCAAGATGTAACAAATTCATACAGCTGGGCTTCCTCAGTGCTGTCATTCCCAAAGACTGTCCAAATGCCATGCTGTTCACCTCACTGAACTTTCTGTGCATGTACTTCTTTACCTGGCCAATTTTGGAGCAACCATCAACAAAGGTGTATTATTTGGCTTGCTGCTGAGATCTGCAAGTCTGATACGTACCCAAAATGCTTCCACTTTAAAGTGCCATGCATAGGGTTGCATCTCATGCTCCAGTGCTCCAATCTCCGTTTGAGTTTGTAAGTCCTACTCTTCACCGTCCTGAGGGAGCTTTTCTGCCTACCAGTCATTTGCAGTGAGTCCCATTGCTCATAGATACTTGAGAAGAAAAAAACACCACTAGTTTTAATTATTTTTGAGATGAAAATGTAATTTCAGATGTTAGAGAAATTCTGATTGTAAGGAAACTGAGAATGGGTAACACCGAATTGATGTCAACATACTGATGTAAAATTACCATGGCTTACATTTTTGGTAGGCTAAATCTACCAGTTCCAAACTAGGCATTGGTATGAGTCCAGTGCCCCAGAAACCCTCTAGAAGTCCTAGAAACATGACAAACACTGATAATTGAAAGATTCAGCATGATGTGCTTGATATAGACATACACATGGTTTAGAGGTACCCTGATAGATGACTTTAAAAAAAAAAATCTCATAAAGAGCATTGTAGAGGTCAGCAGGTATTTTACGTCATTTGATTTGCCTATTGATTTTTTTAAAAACTGCATGGTTCTTATTTATTTGCAAAACTCAGCACACAAAATTTTTCACAAGTAAATATTGGTATGTATTCAGCAATTACTATACCCTCTGGGAATATTTTGGAGGATGTTTCTTCTGTAAGTCTCTCTCTGGTAGCAATATTAGGTTATTTTACAGCATAAAATAATTTTCATTCCTACCCTGTCCAGGCTCATAATTGAAAATGCTCCTTGCAAGATTGTACACCAAGAAGTATTTTCAGTGTTGAGTATTTTTGACGATGGAGTTTGCCCATCTGGAAAACAGAGTGAAGACTCTGAGGCCCTCAGGAGTCAAGTTAGATCCAAGCAGTGTGTTCCCAATGAGCCAAAAAAGGAGGTGCTCCTGTTCCACTGCAGCAGTTAATCTTCTCTGATTCCCCCTGAAGCCCCCAAACCTCATCTCTGGGCAGCCTGACTGCATATTTCCAACTTCCTTCTCCTCTCTGCTGCTCACTGGACACTTCTCCCCTGCACACCCCATGCCATGTACCAGAGAGCAGCATGTGCACCAAAAATTTGCCTCATAGCTCCACTAATGGAAAGATGCAGAGTGAGTTGTTGGTTTCAACAAGAAAGGGGGAGGGGGAAAATAAAAACCCGAACTAAAAAGCATCCAGCACCTGGCTGCAGCAAAATAATGAATTTTGCAGCAAACATGTGAGATTCTGTGGAATCTTGGAAAAGTGCCAGACTCCATGACCACAGAAATGCTGAGTCCATGGGGCCCAGAGAGAGATGGCTGGGGCAGTTCACATCTCTCTGTCTTTGTTTCAAGCTCCTTGCAGTCTTACTGAGGCATCAGATTACACTCTTCACATTTTCAAGGTTATCTTCACTACCAGAAGGGCTAGAAAGTTCATTTTGTTTCAAGGCGAGCCAGGTTCCAGCAGCACAGCTCTCGAGTGGTTTCAGAGACCACTGCCACAGTGGTGGCATGGCAGTGCCTGTGGGCATGACTGGAGACAGCCAGGTGTGACCTCCAGGTTTGAACAGCATCATCAACAACATGTTTTTTATGCTCACATTGCTTGTTTGTCACATTAGGGAACAAAGTCTATAAGGAAAATGGGTGAAATGCAAGTATTTTACATTTGGTTGAAAACTCATAGCATTTTCACCTGTGAAAGTCATGTATATCAGTGCTGCCTCAGTTTCTCTGAAAGACTGCCACGGCACTGTACTCCCTTCTTCATCCCCCTCCTGAAGAAATGTGTGACACGCTTCCTTTCTGGAAAGCTCTGCAAGGCAATAGCCAACAAGCACCGTGCAATTGTAATCTGTAACTGAGCCTATAAAATATAATGGTCTGCAACCTTCCCACTCCCCTTCTCCTCTCTATCTGCAATTGGTAGGATATTAGAAACATAAGCCACAAAACCCACTTATTGGACTCAGTAAGTGTCAAAAATAATGAACAGCCGGAACTAGCTGATGTATTTTAAGTTCCCCAAATTGAAATGAGCTGCTGCTAGGTGGTCTTACTAACTGCTCAATCAGTAACTATTGATAGAATTTTTTTTTCCAAAACATTTTAGAGAAAATACTCCTGAAAATTGTAAGCTGTTTGTGGACAGTCTGGAAACTATAGGTTATTCACTACAAACTCTTCAGCTGGATTTTCAATAACAACATAGAGGAATTCTTATTACTTAAAACGTACTTTTCCTAATCAGTGGCAGAAAACCTACAGTGCGATAGACGACAATGCTTGCAGCACTGATGGAGGTGCTGCTACCACAGCTTGTGGTGTTAGGCATATTCATCTTTGCAGAACCAGAGTCTAAACACAGCATTCATTGTAGCAATTATTTTTAATGAGCATTTCTAATTCTCTGCCAACAATACCAGAAACTAATCCCACTGCTGGTGTAACTCTTAGTGTGTTTTACACACACACAGAGTGTTGACCTTTTGGTCCTGGCTTTAGGATCAGGACAGAGACCTTGCAGGGGTTTCATTGGAGTCCATCAACAGAGAACACCACTTACCTTAGTTACAAATTCTTTTTCCTCAGAGAGGCAGATCTTTTTGCTTGTTATGGCATGAGGCATTTTTTGATCACCTTACAAAAATGGGTATATAAGAAATATGCAGTCCATCTCTTTCCAGCCACTATATAAGTGCATTGAGTGCATATGGTTCTGCGTGCAGTCTCTTCTTGAAAGTCTTGATGAAGTTGTAGCTTAGCCCTTAACAGTAAAAAGCAAACTGCCAGTGAAGTTTATTTTCTTTTTTACTAGGTTTTCTGGACCATTGTTCCGCTTGAGGAGCCATGTTTGTTAGTTTTGGCTCTCTGACTTCTCTTCCTTAAGGATAAACTCTCCTTAGGCAGTTGTACAACTATGCACTAAAAGACTGCATAGCAGTTTATTCACAGCCCAAGCTCCAGCCGAATTCAACTGTGTGACTTCCTGGCTTAAGCAGGGGTGCATCCGTAATGTAAATACCTACTTGATTTTGTGGAAAACCAGAAGGTTTTTTGTTTGTTCTTGTAAAAGATTCCTGCTGGAAGCTTAACTTTAAAGTTGGCATCCAGCCTTCTCTGCTGTGACTCGGATACTGATCTGATATTGTGCTTTCATGGACATTTTTATATTTGAAAATTTTTAATTCAACATTAGCTTTGCTTACAAGCTACAGAGCAGAATAAAATCTCATTACAAACATTGTAGTATTAGATTTTATCACCATTTATTTCTTCTTGTCTGCCCAGGGATTTCTACATGTTCAGTAGAACTAATTTGCAGTCAGACACTGAGGTCTTCTAGAAGGCCAGCAGGCTCCACAAACTAATTTATCCAAATAACCAATCCCTCGTAGGCCAACCATAGAAGGACACCAAAATGGCCTAAGCAGGCAAAGCCCCCTTTTGAAGTCTGGAATGTTTTGACTGACTTGAAACAGGCGGCAGGAATGAAGGGATAATTTTCAGTGACCCATGGGACTTTTTTGCCATTTTCAAATATTAGGCAAAACAAAGAGAAATTGCTTGTTCTAATTTAGAAAGACTTAGTAATCCGGAAGGTAACCAGACTCAGAATTGAGTACCAAGGTATAGAGCTGAAGTTTACTTAATGCATTGAGCGTTTGCATCTGGGTGTATAGTATTTACACACCCACACATACACACACTGCTTTACTTATACATACACATACCTAAACTGTTTTTTGAATTTCTCTTTTATAAAAGAACTTTAGTACAAAGCATATTTGTGCAATATTGAGTCAACTACCTGAAACATTGTTTTTAAGTACATACTGTTTTTCTTAAAACAATAATTTCTAATTAGAAGAATGTGTTTCTGTTGCTGCTTCAAAAGCTGGGACAGTCACTCAGATGCCAAGACTTCCATGACATACCTCTTTTTCTTCAATTCCCTGTCCTGATACCATTCAAGTAAATGTGGAAATGAATATAATTTTAAAGTAGGTTTTCTAGTCTTGCAGATACAAAGGGAAAGTATTTTGAAACATACATAAACTCACAATTTTCTATGAACTGTTCTAGGGAGAGAGAGAGAATGGAAATATTTAGGAACAAAAACTTTACAAATCAGGTATTTCATGTTCAGCTGCTTGAATGTGTGTCTTAAAGACAGTGTGGAACAATCTCATGGATTTCAGCAAGTAAATTTTGTCTCAAATTTCCCATGCATATTTATGTGATAGGTCTGACCCTGTATTTAGCAATGACACTAATGGCACAGATCAACTCCAGCACTCAGCTTTGTCCCCATGATATTGAGTCACAGGTAAGATGGAGCTTCCTAGCAGAAATTGTTGTCTATTAGAAGGATCACTAAGCCAGTAGAAAAGCTTCTCTACCCACACTTAATGGAAGTATGTTATCTTAGAACAGTATTTTGACAAGAATTTTGATCACCAACTCACTCTTTTCCTTCTTATTTGATTATTCATATTTGATGGTTCTTGGGACCTGTACAGGTGTAACACTCAGTTAAGAGAGAGGGTAGATGCCGTCTCCTGTGCATTCACAGTGAGGTGACTGGCTTAGGGATCTGCAGAGCCTTGCTTTGCACGTACATGTATGTCCTGATAACTGTATGGACAACAATGTAAGTAGATGGGAGCTTCAAGCTGTCTTATTTATGGTACTGGGTTGGGCTATAGCTATCACTGGTATCACTCCTACATACACAGCAAACTCCTAGTTTTATTTTGTTATTTCACTTGGGATATTGAAGTATAAGTTCCTTCTGATTTTGTATTTCTGTGAAATATTTTTGCTTACCATTATCCTGTGGTAATAGACAAATGCAATAAAATGACAGAGAAATCCCATTTAAGTGCAGTTTTCAATCTTATATATACTGACTTCAGATTAGTGGATTTCAGACACATGATGTTTAAATTAATGTTATTTTGGTGTGAGTGTATATATGTGTGTCTGTGTGCATGGAATGTATTACATTAAATTAAGTTATGTTCCAGCTCTTGCTTGAGGAATATAATTTTGTTAGTAGTTAATAATGTTAATGCCATGATTTTCTCATATTATGTTTACATATATGGCTACAGTAAAATCAAATTATGTTTGCTGGGGGTAAGATTAGTCAGTCAAGGACCTGTTTACAACAGGAGAAATTAAAATTCAGAGTTTGTAGGAAAGAGATTCTTCTCTATTTCTGTCTGCCTTGCTGTAGCTGTTCTGTCTAGACTATCCTGGAAGTTGTAGACTCACTGGTCTCGCGGTCGGTGCACGTAGCACAGCAGCAGAGTCTGGCAGCATGTAGGAAGGCTTCATAGGGATTTCTCATCAATCACATAGAATTTGTCATTCCAGCATTTTTGGCAATCAAAGCCTTATATTCTGCCACCAGCATTCACATAGGGTGGACTTTCCGTTGTACCAACAATGCACCTATACAACTGTGCTGTGCAGCAGATGGGAGAAAATTTCTTCACAGCTCCTATGGTGATCAGCTCATACCCCAAAGCACAGGATTTGATTATCCTGATTATAATTTACAGAGCTGTAAATGCTGTTAATGGTCATGAGTCTAAGAATAAAATTGCTTGAAGATAAAAAAAAAGAGCTTTTATCTTTTTTCTCACTCTGTTTTAAAAGAAGCGAGTAGGAGAGTAAGTAATTTCAGACACACTTTAACACTTTCCTTATGCTATGAAATAAATTTAAAATATAATCTAAGTGTTACATTTAGGAAAAATGAATGGAGATTCAAAGAGTGAGAGCTTTTAGAGTAAGCACTGCTTGGGTGCTTGTAGATTCAGGCGTTTGGTCTTGCTGAATGTGTGTTTAGTACTGTAGATATTTTTAGGAAAGTAAGCACAATCTATTTTTTATTTTATTTTTATTCTTAATAATTGGACATATCTTTCATGTTTGACCACCCTTTTAGGCTTGTAAATAATTTAAAAGATCTAAAAGTATCTCAGTATTCAGAATCAACTAGTTAAATGCTTATATGCCTGGCTTTCACCTTCAGTTATTTGTACATGAAAAAAGAATCTAAATTTAGGGTTGTCCTGTTTCACTTCTATTTTCTACTCTAGTTTGAAGCATTAGTTTTTTGGGGGAACAAGCAAGATGTATTTAGTGGTAGGCTGATAGGTACATCAGATTTTTGTCATTTACAATACTTTGGAGAGGGAGGTGTAAGATCTATGTTTATGTTTTTCTCTGGGTTTTTTTTTTTTNAGGCACTGTAAAAGCTAAGTGGCACATCAAGCAGGTTTATGTAGTGCAGACACTGCAAAATCCTCTGCTCAGTCCCTGAATGGGCTGTATGCTGCCATTATGCTTTCTATAAACAGAAGACAAGCACACTGCCAAATCCTTGCAGCACTGGACATCAGCTCTTTCTGTTCTTAGCTTGTCTTGTTTATTGACGCTCGAAGACTGTCTTATTTACCAGTATTGCATCCGCTTTTGATCGTCAGGAGCCAAGAGTGTCTTCCATTTCTTGGTAGCTGGAATTGCCATCTTCGCAATTTCTTCTCCATCTGCATTTTTTTAATAAAATAATTACCTCTAATGAGTGTAATTAATTTGGCAGTGTTTTGGTCTGACTAATGAATTAGAGATAATAGCTGCTCAGAAGCAAACACTCATATGATGGCTTGAAGAACATATGATGGCTTGAAGAACACTCAGATTGGGACTGGCAGAGAAGAGCAAGAGGTATGTAAGTGCCCCTACGCTGGGTTAGACAGCATAATTTAGCTTGCTGTTCTGTGTCTAACAGGGACTGGCAGCAGACAGTTCATGAGAATAGGAGAAAGAGAGCAAATGCTGCTTTTGATAGGATGGAAGATACATCCAAAACATTGTGTTTAATGCTGTCCTTCATGAACTTGCTTTTATTTGGACATGTATATACTTTGAGTCTCTGTAGCGGTGAGATCCACAAATTAATTACGCCTTTTCAAAGAAAGTATTTTTGTTGTTTTATGCTTGCCGCCTAATAACTGCAGAAAAACATGGGGTTGTTAAGTTTTCCTGACATGGGAAATGATGAATTGTCAATCTCACTTTACTTCCTGCAGTCTCTTTCCTGATTATGTAGAATTCTGTTGTTTTCATGACACCGAGGTGTCTTGCAAGCTGAAGAGCCTTGTTCTTTTTCTGAGGCTGCTGCTGAGCTTTGTGTGAGAGATTCAAGATGTGCATACTCTGGCTTTATGATGCTTTATTTTTTACTGTTCTACTGTGTGTTTCCTTTCTAATAATTTTAAACACTACATTCATTGTTTTGACTGCCATTGGCCACTGAGCTGTTCTTTTCAGAAAATTATTGGCAAAACCAGCAAGAGCTCTTGGGAATAGTAGATAATTTAGCACTTATCGTTGCCCACCCTCATTTTGGGTTGTCTTTTAATTTGCATTTAGCAACAGAATTTTTCTTGTGCTTGTCATGTGTAGTCACCATGAAAAGAGTTTTCTGTAGGCAGTTTTACTTTGAGCTGACCTGAATAGTTTAGCAAATTTATAACCTTGTCATTTGTCATCTTTTCCAGGGCATTTATGTTTAATAGAGCAGATCATTTTGGAATTCCACTAGTAACATTGTGAAAACTGCCCCCTTACTCGGTTGCATCCTTTAGATAGCAATTCATGACAGACTTTTTTTTAACCTTGTGACAAATTTTCTAAGAGCTTTTGACTTGTGAGAGCTTTTCAGAAGTCTAAATATACTACCTTAACCAAATCAACCTTATCCAAATAATCATTAACTCCTTACAGAAATGCAAGTAATCTTGAAGTTATGACTTCTCTTTTCAAAGCCATTCTTTCTCTTGCCCATTACATTATACTCGCATGTGCCTACCAATTCTCTTGTTTATAATAGCAGCTTATTTGATTATGCTTCCATTGTTTTAGAGCTCTTGGGTGAACTCTTGGATCTGGGTGTTTTGTGTCTCTTCATTTTGTTAACCTGTCACAAAGCTTTTTCTTCTAATACTTTGGTTTTGAGTTGTCAAGGTCTTCTCTTCTTGTATAGCATCATGCAAATAATTTTGCTTTTTCTGTAATGTTCTTGCATTGACTGAATTTTCTTTTATTACCACAGGTAAATGTTGACTTTTTGAATGTTTTCCATGAAGCATTTACATTAATCTGAGACAATAACAAATGATCCTTCAGGGCTGAGGTTTTGTTTTGGCCTACATTCTCCTGGGTTTGCCTTTGAATCTACAGAACATGAGCCCTTTTCCAGTTTCAGGTATTTAGCTGTAGTGTATGGTTCTCAGCTTTTGTAATGTCTTTGAACCCTCAGCATCTGCTGCAGAGAAGCCTTAGTCTTCTTCTACAGCTCTGAAAAGGTCACCTAGTCCTGTGCAAGTGTCTAGGACATCTAACATAGCACTAGAGGCCTTGTCTGAGCATCAGGGTTGCTTGCAGTGTCTATTTGTTTTATTAGTCTTGAATACTCCTATTTATTAATTTTGGTTTTTTGTGCTGTAGTTATCTTTGCAGAGAATAGACTAAATGTAGTGTTGCAGGTCATAAACCTCTTGCAAGTGCTGTTTGGGAAAAATATTTCAGGTGTTCAAATAAAATAGTTATTAACTTTTCCTGGTTTATACACTACAGGAATCCAGGTATTCATACCCTCCTAACACGAGCATGGGTCTAATTATCTTTTGTTGTTTAATTGCATGTTTCAGAAAGTCATTTTACACAGCGTCTTAAAAACTTAAATAGAAGCCTAGAAAACTCATTGGGTTGCCTTACATGCTCTTGAAATATTTTGGAGATTTCGTTCCTCTAGGTGAGCAGCCAATGTCTTGCTCATGACAAGGGCAAAGAGGGTAGTGGTGCCTCCTGCCCAGGCAGATGCGCTGCTCCTGCTTTCTGACTGCTGACACACTGAGGATGGCCTCCCTTTGAAATGGAGAACTGAGCCACACAGGCAATGGGACTTCTCTTTATGTTAAAACTCAAATGACTGTAACATCATCTTTAAACATCCCTGAAGGATTTTTAAACACCCAATATGTGTAATTTTTTATTTTTGTCCTCCCTGTTTCACTGAAGATGAACTCTGCAAACTATATCAAGGAGAATTAGATAACAAAGCTGTGGTATGTAGATGGCATTTTTGAGGCCATTTCCTTACAGCATAAATAACTACAGAAATGAAGTTGCAAAAGAGGCAGATTATACTCTTTGTTATTATTTGAAGCAACAGGTTCTCCTTTTGAATGTCCTTTTATCTGTGTGAGATTTTCCATTTGGCTTGGCCTTGTTTTTAGTTTCTCAGAAACATGCTACATCAGACCGGAGTATTCTGTGATGATGCGCAACACTTTTGCATGATGTGCCAATAACTGAATTTACTATCCCGTGGCAAGTTTTTCAGTGGGAGGTTTTATAATCCATGCAAATGTGACAATACAGCACTAGGGTGAAAGATTAGTGACGCTTTTTGTTGTTGTTTGAAAGACTTGTTTGAACAGTTAAGCTAAACAGACTGTTGCCAAAAAGAACTCCCTTCTCCAGCTGAGAGCTGAGATGACAACATTTTACTTTCCACATGGTATGCCACACATTTGGTGTATGAGCTGAATAGCAGAGCTCATTGCAATGAGTAGTAGAAGTGTTGTTTTGGCTGTTTTGAACTTGAGAGGTAAATGAAATAAGATTTGCAGGAAAAAAAAATGGTGTCTATTTATAAGATCAAAATGATGAAATAAGAAATTGGAAAATTAAAATCAATTTTCAGTGCAAAAATATTCAGAATGTTTCTCACTGAATATGTTTAGTTTTTAAAAAATTACTGTGAAACTCGGCGAATTTGTGTTGAAGTGGGCTTAATAGTTTTGACCAGAAAAAAACCAAAAACCAGGGACACTGGTATCAGTTACAAGTCAGGAAGATGTGATTCCACCTCCTCTTCACTCCATTCCCTGGTGATGGTGCTCTGGGATGTGTAGGTATGACAGCTTAGGTTGGAGCAGAGAGCTGAATGAACACCCTGGCCCTGTAAGCGAATGTCCTACCCACTTGACTACAATTATTCCAAGTTTGAGAGCAACTTCTTCCAGACAATCAACAGGGAAGGTACTTTCCTGGAAGAGCAGTTTGAATTGTAGCTCTAATCAGGCAGAAGTGGAGTTTAAGCTCCGTTTTGCATTCTTTGGGTTGTAGCATAGTCAGGGTGGTAAGAAACACCCGCTCCAGCCACCTGACCCCTCTTTTTGTTGTCACTGAATTGTTTTTTTAAAAGCTCTGTCTCCAAAACTTTCTTCTCCCATTGCTAGTGAAAATTCTGAATAGTTCTGATTTATGGTTTGACTCAGAAGGGTTAGACAGATAGGTTTTGGGACACTGCCTTCCAGCAAAACTTCGTATCACAGCAGTATGTTTTGCATTCTTTTTGGAACCTGTATCTCACTGACCAAGAAAGGACAACGATTGGAAGCATTCAATTATTTATGTAATATCATTTTAAGGTCAATTAGTAGCTTTGTGATTTAAAAAAAGAATACATATTATTATCTTTTATATCTAGAGGAAGGTCAAAGAGTCATTCTGGCCGGTGGCAGATAGAGGAAAGAGAAAAGCAAACAGTCACTTAAAGAAATTTCAAGTTTAGTTTATAGCAAAATATGATGGAGAGTAAATTTTGGAATTGTAAGCCCATCTGTTCTAAAAGCAAGTTTCAAGAGTTGAATTCCTTAATTTATTTTTTTTAAATATTCTATTTTTTTAATGAAAAATATATTTAGTACCTTTAGTGAGTAAGCCAGCGACTATTTTTTCGTATCTTTTAGTTGAATAGATGCACTGTTTGAAGATTGGCTGTAGTACAGGGCTTTGTTCCTGTTGTTAAAGATCAGTAACCAGTGACATCTACTGACCCTCAGGTAGTTCAGTGTCCCTGGC
Source organism: Scytalopus superciliaris (assembly GCA_013400415.1). Classification (NCBI taxonomy): domain Eukaryota; kingdom Metazoa; phylum Chordata; class Aves; order Passeriformes; family Rhinocryptidae; genus Scytalopus; species Scytalopus superciliaris. The sequence continues at coordinate 525,922 of VXBX01008995.1, forward strand.
TTCACTGGGCACATGGAGCCACGTGCCTGCGCCAGTGTCGCTGGATAAATCGTAGAGCTTGAGACAGAAAAGAGAATCTGCATCATCATTCCTATCCACTGTAGTTGAATCCCAAGCAAGTCACTTGAAGTGCAAAATGTGTGGTTCTGCTCTTACCTTGTGTACTACTTTTCTTTGCCCACTTTATTCCTCATCTTTGCCATCTGTGTTCAAGAAAAATGTGTCCTAAGTAACATGCATGATTCCTCTGGCAAGTCAGTTGTGTATCCTCAAGTGTCAAAGATGCTAAAAACTCAGCCTTACACTGTCTGGTGCTATCTTAGTTTGGTTGATCTGAGAACAACTGATAACACCATGAGTTCAGCTTGGTCAACATATTACTATTAAAAGTGTTGAAGAGAAGAAGAATAGAAGCTGTTTTTACTTTAATTGTGTCTCTCTCTCCTTTTGTAAGTATTGTCTTCTTTTTTTTTCCTTAAATTTCCTAAAAATGATTGGACACTGGCAATAGAGCAGCTCCAAGTCCCTTTTCTGTCTCTTCCTAGGCTTCTGGCAGGGAAAAGTTAATTCAATGACAGTTGGATTATAATGACACAACAAAAAGATTTTATCCCTCTATTGACCTCCCTCGTGAAATGTTTTAGCATGCAAGTGGGAAGAGAGTAGTAAGTGTTAGCAAAAGGAAAGAAGTTGTCATACCTTAATATTTTGAAAGTGGTAACTGCTTTTCTTTATTAAACTGTTTAGCCAGTCTGTATGTAGGTCATTTTTATGGTGGGCTGTGATGACCTCTCTGTACTTGCAATGCCAAGATGTGTTTACTGTTTGTCACTGTGTAGAAGGATCATGCCAATGTCTTTGACTTCCTGGGCCTTTTAGAGCATGTCCATTCTTCTATGTGTTATAGCTGTTACTTGCATGTTATGGCATTCAGTGTGTTGTGCAGGAGGAGGTTGTGGTGAGTAAAGGTGTGGAGAAAGGTGAGAACTGCAGTGTTATGTAATGCATGAGTGGATAATGAAATGCTGTGATGATTACTCTGAATGGTAAGAGGCAAGTTTGAAAAAAAGGGCAAGTCATTTGCTCCCTCTTTTTACCTCCAAGTGAAAGTGCTTACCTGCCTTTCCTAAGTTTTGACTTCTCATCTTTGTTTTCATGTTTTACCTGCACAGAACTGCTCTTTATTTCAGTTGAGGTTAACACATGACCAAGAACCATACTAGCACATGCCATGCAAAATTATTTGTGCCTTGGAGCTCTCAAGTCTTATATGACCTGCCGTGAAATTAAAAATGCATGTTAAACATTTTTCCAGCATGACTTTGAGAGTTCTCAGCTATGTACTTCTGCTGATGAGCATTGTGACTATTTGCTTGCTTCACACTAATGCCAGATTTACACTTATGCTTTTTAAGTCATCATGAGTCCTTTCCTTAAGCACTGGTACACCTTTGGCTTTTCTCCCATTGACTGTCAGCTGTGCTAATAATAATCTGTGGATCTCAGCTGTTTTTGCCAAAAAGCCAGTGTTCTTTGGGGAATTTTTTTTCCTGCACTCATCTTATTCAACCACTGATGTTTTGTGCCACTCTAGTTTCTCATTGTCAGTGGCTAAGTAGGAAAACATTATTCGCTGCAAACTGTGCACAGGGCGTTCAGCATTAGAGACAGCTGCTAGAAATAGAAGTCACTCGCTTGGTTTTGCTGAACAGTTGTGGATAGTTTGTGTCAAACAAACTCAGTGGGAGACTTTATGTTGTTACTGCTGTTACTTAGGCTTGCAAACTCTTGCCATATTTTTTATTGCAGATGTTATTTACTGTCGCAGTGTTCTTAGTATTTTTCCTTTTTACGGGGTTGCTTAGCAAATGTTTTATGCTTAAGTAACTTTCATACCAAATCCTTCTGAGATACTAGTTTGCAGGGCTTCATTATTCTGCCTGTATAATTTTGCACCCTACTGAGAAATTGTGAAAGTTGCATTTATAAGTCCAAGAGAATTTCCAGAAACAAGTGGTGCTGACCAACCCAATGTGTATTGTGCTTTAACATTTGTTTTCTCCAAGTAATTTGTAGGTATAAAAGTATCTTTTGAGTAAATCAAATGATGGGAAGTGTTACACAGAACCTGTGTAGGTCTGCCAAGAAAAATAAACACGGCTGTGATGAAGTGTGTGACTATGCTGTTAGCAGAGCTGTAGAGGCTCTTAGAGAGATGCTAAACAAGTATCATTGGGATCACAAACAAGCTGACCATGTGGAGTGCAGGAGCTGCAAACAGAGATTATCTTAATTCAGCACAACCTTTCATTTTACTGTTCATAAGGAAGTTCTAAAACTTTGTTATTTTTATCAGTTCTGAGACTGTCAGACTTGAAGAACTAGGTTAACTGGCTGTTAACACCTGATGTGTTTAAACCAAAATCTATGTTAGCCCATTGTGCCCAAACTGTCACTAGAGGTTTCATGATTGCTCTGCTAACACCTTTTAGAGATCTAAAACTTCAGTAAGGAAGAAATTAAATTTTTCTCTTTTGAGATCTCCTTGTGTAATTGGATGTAATGTTTATGTGGCAAGGAGGGTTTTGTCATTAAAACACAGTCCTGTCATTAGGATATATAAATCCTCTGCATGGCTATCCTGCAAACTGCTTGTATACTGTAGTGATGCCACGTTGTCTGTCTCTGCCTATCGTTTGTCTGCGAAATGGGATAGCAATACTTTCCTTCTCATCATACTAGTCTAAATAATTTGAGCTAGTTGTAGTAAACTTGTGTTATGCGTAAAGTTGCACTAAGCACTGTCTTGTACTCCTGAGTAGTGAATTTGTGTTTCCTTTTGAAAGTCAAATGACAGTGTCAAGACATGAAAGATGAACTACTCTAAGATTTTGCTTTCAGTAATGAGAATGATGAAGCTCAAAATATTCCTATGAGCATCTCTGTGTTAATGCTCACAGCAACTATATTCCAGTGGAGAAATCTAAAACACAGAGGGACTGACCCTTACCCTTCTGCGGTGATAAAGATCTAAAGTCTAGATTTGAACACTGTATAATCTGTCCCTGTGGGGGGAGTGGGAGTTATGTGTGCAGAGCTAAAGCTGTGAATTTGATCCAGAACTTTCTCCTATATTCTATAAATGCAGTAGTTTCTCTAAAGGCATATTATTCTGTACAGTTTCTTCCACTTCATGAGTGCACTGTTACACAGTCTGTGAAAAATGGTATGCCGTTGGGCTATTTAAATTGTAGAGCAATTATTTTCTATAGCAGACTTTAACATTTTAAAATGCTGAGCACATATTTAAATGACACTGTTCAATGCTTTCACATTTATTTGTTCTCATCTGGTCAGAATACAGTGTGGGAATACTTTGTGATAACCCAAATTGTAGAATATGTTCAGTAGTTTTTTACTACTGAAGTATTACTATTCTACTAATCTATTGAATAATTTAATTAATTCATGGGAAGTGGTACTGAGAGACAAATTAACGAAATGCCGGAATAAATAAAGCAAATTTTAATCTTGTTCTTTGGTTGTTTTTAAAATAGGACAAAGTTAGTAGGCTCACTTTTAGACATCTGCTGTTACTACTGTGTAAAAATGATACTACATGAACAGAGGGCTATGCGGTACAGTTTTAATAGTAGCAAGAATCTATTATCTTGTAACTTGATGGGGTTTTTTTAAACAATGCAAATTTGACCACAATTTTTATTTTAAAATTATAAATATACAGGTAGTTGCCACATGTATTTCTTATGTTTATTTTATATTTAGCTGTGATTGCTCTATTAATCTTTGTTTTGAACATTAAATGCCTTCCTCGTGGCAGCTGTCCGTTCACTAGTACCATGACTTCTGGCATGATAAGTTCAAAGTGGAATGTCTTGGAGAATGCAGATAATATATTTAGTTCCTGTCACCAGACAGCACAAGGCACCACTGCGTCTCGTTCTCAGAGGGGGAAGCCAGCTACTTTCTCTGCAATGTTCCTCTTCAGTTAATATCATTTGGGTTTTTTTAAGAGAAAGTATTAATCAAGTCTATCAGCATGATTTTTTTCCCCCTGTAATCTTTGATGTTTTGAATAGTTAAAAATTTGAGACAAAGTAATTTTAAAAGCAGTGTCAGAGAGAATATGTGGAAGATTATATGTTTGTTTTTCAATACTTAAATATGTTCATGCCAAAACATAAGGTGGAGCTGGAGTGCATGCAGGAGAACTCTGGGTCTGATGATCAAAAGCAAGCCATTTTAAAACAAATTACAGAAGCTTAGAGAAGAGGAAACTTTCCCAAGAGCATAGTGAAAGACTTAATCCATATTTCTAGAAAATTGCAGCTGTCAGGCTTTCTTTTATTACCCTAGCAAAATGCTGTGTCAGGTGTTACGATGAAGTTTGGCCATGCATTTAGACAATTAATAGCTTCCTTACATGAGATGTGTTAAATAGAAACATGTCTGGTTGTGCAGCCAGTTGTCATATTTTGATGGTCCTATAGAAAGTTATTTCTTTTGCTGCATAATTTATGTTCAGTAATTAAGCTATGAGGGAAGACTCATCTTCATGGATGTAAAAACATTTATAGGATGAGACCAATGACTGCTGTGCCAGTCTTGCTGTATATAGTGTCAGGTACCCTGAGAGCATGCCATTCAGTCACAGTGAATTCCAGTTTGGAACAATAAAGAATTGCAAATTTGCCACAAAGAAAAAATTGGTATTGACAAGTCCATTTGTATCCCTGATAAATTGTTTTCAGTCTGGCAACAGAACAAAGTGACAGCCAATAGAAGTATCTTACACTGATGCTCCGAGTTTCAGGAAGTTCTACCTTGTTCTAATAGGCTTTCCATCTTTCTGGGGCTTTCATCCAGCCATAGATGACTACTTGCATTAACCGCTCAGGTTTTATGGGGTTTATGGTTTCTACAATCTATGTTATGATTAGCATACAGAAAACTGGTGCTGCACTAATCTCATGGTGAACTTTTTTTCTTTTGTGTGCAATTTCCCACATTGAACCCGGTGTTTATCATCTCTTACCCTGCCACTGCACACCTTCAAGAAGTACCAGACTTCATTTTCTTCTTACCTTCCCACTAGGAAGATGTAAAGAGCAGTAATATTTCCTAATAGCCTTCTCTTCTTCAGGTTGATCAAACCCAGTTCCCTCAGCCTCTTCTCATGTGGCATGTGCCCCCTGATCTTCTTGATAGACACCTGTTGGGCCCTTTCTGGTACAGCAATGTCTCTGTTATACTGTGAAGTCCAAAACTAGGCACAGTCTCTTAAGTGCCAGATAGAGGGGGGTAATAGCATTCTCTATTTTGCTGCTTGCACTTTTGCTAATACAGCCCCACATTCTTTGGCTTTCTCCACTTCTGCTAGCTAATGCTCAAATGCTCTGCCAAGTACCCCCATCCTTTCCTGCAATTCTGCACCCAGTCAGCTCCCAGCGTGCACTGTTGCATGGGGATATTCTGTCCAGCCACGAGACTGGGCATTTCCCTTTGTTGAACTCCATGAGATTCCTGTGGACCCATATCTCCAGCCTATCAATGTCCCTCTGATGAAGAGCAGTCCTGCCCTACCAGTCTGAGGGGGCAGGGTTGCAAACTTGGCAATCTATAAACTTGTTGAGAGTACACACCATCCATCTCCTGACTTGTTAGTAAAGATACCAAACAGTATAGTCCATATTATCATTAGTTGCCCGATGAGATAACTGCCAGCTGGCCTTTATATGGCTGATTGCAAACCTCGGAACCCACAGGCAATTCTCCACCTGCCTTATTCTTCTACTTACTTGTCTGAGAGGATACTGTGGAGACTTGCAGATTCTTGTCCACAGAGCCAGTCATTTCATCATGAAGGTAATCAGGTCAGTAAAGCACAAGTTGCCCTCGTTAAATCTATGCTGGCTGTTCCTTATTATCTTATTTTCCAGGCATTGTGTGCCTGGAAATGGCTTCTGAAAGGATTTGTTCCATAATCTTCCTGGAGATGGAGGTTAAGCTGACTGGCCTGTATTATCCCACAATCTCCTTGCTCTTCTTGATGATACTGCAACATTTGCTCTTTTACAGTCTTCAGGAGTCTCCTCTGATCATTGTGACCTCTCAAAGATGGCTCAGTGTTGCTGCTTTTCTACCTCTATCCTTACACACTCAAGCCATGTCTCCATACTCCCTGTGAGTAGCCTGTCCCTGTCGCCACCCTCTATGTGTTTCATTTTTGTGCTTAAGCTCAATCAAGATTGTTCGTCCATGGTGGCATTCTGCCTTTCCTCCTCTAATTCCTACATGTTAGAAAGGACAATGATTTGGGGAGGTTGTTGTTGAACCAGCTTTTCTGGGCCCCTCTACCCCCATGGGATTCTGCCATCAGGTTTCACCTCATCTTCTGAGTGGTCAGATGTAGATAGATGAGAGAAAGAGTTTCAGTCATGGTCTGTAGGCTGAGAGTCTTCCTGGTAATGTAGGGTTAGCTTTGGTCCATGGGATAGCTCAAAATATAAGGAAGAAGATGTAGTCCTGGTCTCCAAGCTGGCAGAGTTGAGAGGAAATGTGGAGAACAAGAAATGGAGGTATACAACTTCCATTGAGGACTGCTACTGGTGATAACAGAAGCTTCTGCTGATACTAACATTAGGTAGTGTTAGCAAGATAAATTTTAGAGCTGTGATTTAGACAATTCAAACATGGAGAAAGTGTTTGCTACAAAGAGCACGTGAGATTTGTAATGTTTTGTAGAAGGCCTTTAGCGCAGGAATCCACAGGCTTGTAGATGAAATCTCAGAAAGTCAGTAATGAAAGAACAGCAACAATGTTTTTCCCCTCTTTGTCTTGTCTATTTTGTTTAGAATAACTTATTATATAATATACTGGAAATGAACAAATGTATAGGGTTGTTAATAAAGTCTATATACCTAAGAGGTAATTGTATATTGTATAACAGTGGCCTATCTTATCCCTGTTAATTTCGTTACACAATGATAGCATGCTAGACCCCAACATCAATTAGTGCTTCTCTTGTATCAATACTTCACCGATATTACAAAGTCCATAAAAGAAACAACAACAAAAAACCCCAGCAAACAATAGAAGAGTGTGTAGATACCATTATGCTTGTTCTATCAGTGGTTTTGGAACAATAGGTATATGACTTTTCCTCAGTTTAAAAGTGATGCTAAATCCAGATGCATGTGCCTTTGTAGGATGGGAAGCTCTGGGTCTTCCAAAGAAACAGGACCTCACATTAGTTTTACTTTACTGTTTGAGTCTCAGGAGACATTCTGAGCCTTATGGAGTAATTAATTTGTTTCTCTCAGGTTTTCATGAAAATCAGTTTGTTTATTTGAATGCAAACTGACTAGGAAAGCATAAAGGAGAGACTTGCTGACAAGAAGAAACCATGGAATGGTGTCTTAGTTTCTGCAGTTCAATTATAAATCAGACAGAAAAAGGTATTTACAAGCTCTTTTTATGTTGTGACTATTTTATTATGCATTGTGAAAAATATCCATATTCAGCTTTGACACAGTTCCCAATTTGCTGATTTACCCCATGCATGAGGCTTGATCCTGGCAGCACTTCTGAATATGCAGACATCTAAGCAGCTCTTCATTCAGGAGCCTGAAGCCCTTGCTTCATTAGCTGAGGAAGAAAAAAGGCAATCTACAAATAATATTTAAAATAAGCAATGAAACTTATCTCTGCTAAGATAAATGAAGGTTTACTGAAATTCAAAAGATTTTATTAGAAAGTCAAGTGATTGGGCTGCTGTTTGAGGTGACAAAACAAACAGAAGCTGCTCCAGAGAGCAACCTGCAGTGACCAGTGAGACAGATACAGCCAGGAGGCAGCAGATGGGGGGCACTACCAGGAGGAGGGGTTGGGGGTCCCTGAGGAACAGGAATCAGAAACGTAGATCATTTGAACAGCCACAGCAGCAGCGACATGGCCGTGCTGTGTTTCTGATCTCGTCCATCACTGTGCAGTACCCATTCCTAACTCTGCCAAAGCTGTGCTGCATCTGAACCAGAATGTGCCCTTACGGCAGCCTTACCCCGGCCCTGTTAATGGGTTTGAGATGTGCTCCTTTCTCTTAAGATAAGAACAATTTTTCAAGGCCAGTTTTATCCCTAAGCTTCAAAGGAAATAGCTTTAAATAAGTGGGCATTTGCCTGGAAATTGGCAATAATTAATGGCGGCAACCCATTTAAGTAAAAAAAAAATTAAATAGTAAAACATATGTGTAGATTGTGGATGTAAACCATGGCTAGTTAGGTTAGAGAATTTATTTAAGTGTGCTTTTTTTTTACCCCCTCACCTTACAGAAGAATGAAAGTAATTATTATACTTTGAATTACTATTGTTTCTGCATAATGCTTAATGAATAAACACAGCCCTTGACTTCTAAGAGCATAATAGAATTTTATCAGTTCCTAGGGGAAGTTCTTGCTTTTGAATGACCAGCAATTTTCTGTCAGTTTATCTAATTGATAATGTTTATGCCTGTACAGTGTACAAAGCAGAAAACTGCCTTTGTGGCAACTTCTAAAAGCTGAAGCTAGGGTACAGAATTTGATAACCACAAAAACTATTTAATGCAGCTAAATGCCATGGCCCAAATATTTTCCCATCATGAAATGCACAAAACAAATTAAATACCCACACCATTAAACCAGTGTTTTTCCCCTACTTCCTGGGATGCTTACAGTTCCCTGCCTTTTATCTTGAGGATTTTTATAAGTACTCCATTTGTTGCCTTTTTTCTGCAGGGATGGAAAGTAATCACAAAATGAGTTAATTTACTGGTATGTTGACAAAAAGCAGGAGGTCTTCAGTAACTGTCAGTGGACTTATGTGTGCACACATTACAAGATAAGTTATGATGAGGAGTGCAGTATTGAGTTCATGATTGAGATATGAAGAGGTTGAATATTGAAGAGATTTAGTTAGGTAGATACAGGTGATAAAATGTTTGCAGTTCCTTTACCTTTTCCACCTTATCCAGTTTATGTTACTCAATGCTAAAGGCAACACAATTAATTCTGAAATTGCTAAGCAGACTTCAAGAACAATTACCCAAAATTAGTTTAAGTGCTGTTGTCCCTTCTGACTTGCAGCCAGGTTTCCAGCAAGTAAACTTCTGCCTGCTGATCTTACTCCTGGATATATCCCTAATGCAAAATGCTATTTGCACTAATTTATGAAATCTTAGTTTTATGGTGTAGTTTGCTTTATGTAGGGACTAAACTGGGTCCATCACAGATACTTCCCTTAAGGTCTCATATTTGCTGAATCTAGCAATAGGCCTGAGGCTTCATGTCTTCTTGATCCTTTAGGGATAAGAATTAGACTTCCTCAGTGCTTTCTGGAATAGTTGCAGTAGTTAAAACTCCATCAAGGAACTCAAAGGCCTTCATAAATGAGTAGGTTAGAAAAGGCTGCTTAAGATAGAAAAGGGTATTACTGAGGGCTTTTTAATGAAGTGTTTTTATGAAAGAGCTTTTTTGCATTCCTCACAGCAGACTTTCTCAATAATGAGATTTATACAAACATTCAAAATTGGGAAAATGAGGCACATGCTGGAATATTAGTGCAGTTATTTTCAGCTGTGATGAAACAGTAGTTCAGCAGTAGCTGTGATGAAGCGGTTAATTTTAAACTTTGCATTCCAGGGACATACCTTTTTTTGTAAAACACACCTAAATAAAACATACATTTTGGCACATACATATATGATTATGTTATATAAATATATATGTAAGTATGTTATATATGTGCTAAGTAAACTGGGAGGATGTGTAGAAAGATTCTCAGTAAGTATAACTATCATCAGCTGAGAATGAATTTCACGTTTTCATAAAGGAAAAATTACCTATTAAAGCAAATTTTCTTCTAAATGCTAATTGCATTTTTAAAATATTTATCCTGAATCCCTTGCTTTCATTCCTCCTGTATTATCTTTTAATCTCAGCAAAGTAAAGTGTTACAATCACAAAAAAAACCTCAAAGTCTTGATTTAGTACATAACATCTCCCAGAAGGGGATTTGTAAAAGGGAATTTTATACTTCACTTTTTTGGGTATCTAATTGAAAGAAAATTCTTCAGAAAACTGTTTAGTGCCAAGGCTCATTTTTAAGGTAACTGACATTTCTGAACCCCAGCCAAAGTGATGATTGGGCAGATCATTTGTCATGCTGTTTGATTTTACATTGTTGCTTGACTTTTAATTGTGAACTTTCAAGTTTACAGGGAAGATCTTCAGTGTGAACCAAGCGTAAGTGAAACATTTCAGTGTTGCTGTAATTAGTCCTACCAAAACCAGTGCTCTTGCAGACCTTCTGTTTCTGTATTTATGAGCTGTTGTTAGTTTGTGGTAAAACAAACAACATACGTATAGTTCAGTGAAGTGTCTAAGGCTCTAATCATAGACTGTTTATTTCTAGGTGAATGAAGAAATACAAAATTATTTTTAATGACTGGACATAATGTAAAGATCATGAGAGAAACTATGACCATGTTCAAGTCAGCAAGAGGAGTACCATTGATTTCAGAGGGACTAGCCTCACGATTTTTCGCAAGTGTCTTTTTTGCTTACTTGAGATAATTCCATGGCCCAAATTACTCCATTTCTATAATGCTGATTTCTACCACTTGATAATTAGTTTATAGTGGATTAGTGTATTAGTCTATCATGCATTTCAAAGACCAGTATTTTGAATTGTATCAGATTAAAAGTAGACCTTCGGTGAAATTTATGAAGCTCAGTTTTCAGTAGCTGTCTTCTGTGTGGATTTTCTATTATCTAAAATTTGACTGAGGTTATGAGTCAGCCTTTCCATTTATGGGGAAGGATCTATTCTCTTTAGGCTTCTCTGTCCCTTATAACTGTAGAAGCTGTCCTCTGTCTACCAGGTTCAAATATTACCAAGCAAAGAATGATAGACACAGCCTGCATGACAGTAAAATATTTGGCATTTTTTTGTTTTTGTGTGGAATTGGAATTTTGTTTGCATATAACCTTTAATATAGTAAACCTTCTCTCATGTATGTATAAAATATAAATAATAGGTATGTTAAACATCATCCTCTGTTGAAAATACACTTTTGAGTAAATGAAATTAGATTTCATGTAGCAGTCCATGGGATCTTTTTAAAAGTCAGAACACATACATGTTAAAAGAAGATTTCAGATCTTTTACACAGTCTGGTTATAAAATTGATTGTTACAATAACACATCTTGGGAAAGCAGTGGGAAGTTATTTTATATCTTGGAAGAAGTGAGATGGGGAGTGTGGAGAAGATAAGTGTAACCTCTACTGTGTGACTTCTGTGTCCTACATGTTTTAGCAGGAACTCATATAGTATTCCTGTGGGTACCACACCATCCCCTGGAAATTAATTACCTATACAATAGCATCATTAATAGTAAATGAAATTTCTTGATGTCCACTACATTAAAAGTGACTAAGAGCAGGATTACTCATAATTAAGCAAACAAAATAAACAAACAAAACAAAAACAAAACCAAAAAAAAACCCAAACAAGAACAGTCCTGGCCAACATAGGAATTATGCAGAATCGTGACACATTTGATACATCTTCTAATAATTATTTCCCTTTTTGTTACACTAAATAGTGCTAGTAGACCAACACACTTCTAAAATTCATCTGCAACTCTAAGTCTTAGATAATTAAAACTGATCTCACCTTATCCAGATATTTGTGGGCCATATTCTCACTTGCCAGGTGCCATGTTTCATCATGCAAATCCCAGAAAATTACTATATAACATGATTGATTTTATTTGGTAGCATTTGCTATTCCATTATAAACATGTATGTAGATAACAGTGTAATGTTCCGGGGACTTAGATTAATGTGCCTGGAGGATAGTTTTAACCATCGTATTTCAAATGAACCAGAGGGGACAGGCTGACTGTCTTGAGGATCAGAAGAAGTTTCTATGTCTAGTCAAGACATAGAAATTTAGAGGGATCAGTGACCTAATTAAAGAACATGAATTCTTCTAGTGTTGACGCCTAAAGTTCAAATGTTCTTTTTATACAGGAAACTTGCCTGCCTGGCTGCTACACAAATATTAAAACAACTCTGTGTGAGACAAGTTTTTTCAGCATCTGGTCTGCAGCACCATGAGACAGTAGCTAAATCTTTGCTATGCAAGACCTCCTTGTCAATCTTGAGCCTAAACATAGTAACCAGTGTAATAGGTTGTTTATTAGGGGAAACAAATAATTCATGTCTTGAGATAAGCTTCTAACAGAGACCACATTCCTCTTGCAAGTTACTGTAAAATGACTACTGTATTTTCTTCCTAACTATATTCCTTTCAGGAAGAGACTCTGCATGCCTGCTAAAGTAATTTGTAGCCTTGTCCTCCATATAAATGAATGTCAAGGTTGAATAAGATAACTAATGAGTTGGACGACTTCATACTTGAACACCAGAAGAGAGGTAGCTCCAAGTTTCCTTTCTTTAATCCTTGGTGGTTTGCTCTTATTCTCATAACTTTTTCTCCTGACAAACTTCTCACTGTGTGTTTCTGGAAAAAAATACCTTATCTAGGGCTTATCAAAATCACATCTACATCATTATGACATTCACCTTGGGAAGAAAGCCCTTAATGCAGGACAGGGGTAAAATATGGAAACAGTGGTTTCCAACTGCTCTAAATCTTTACATTTTTATAACTAAATATTTAAGTGTCAGAATTATAACTAAGAAATTGAAAGCCTTCAAAATCACAACCAGAAGGTATGCTGTAGTCTATAGCACATGTTTTAAAAAGGAAATGACTGAATAAATTAAAACATGGGAAGACAATCTGAGTTACATAATAGCTATATGTATTAAATCATTCAAGAGAAGTTGCAGCTGAACTAACACTCTGTAAAAATGAACTCTCTGTGGTAGACTCTTCACTCACTGAACTTATTTAAAATGTAATAGAGATGAGTGAATGGTTGTACAAAATGGAAAATCACTGCCATGGAAGAGATATGTTCAGATTTATTCCTTCCAGAGGAGAAGATGATGATTCAGTTACATACAAGGGAGAAGCAATTAACTGTATCTTTCTGTTTAAATCTGATGCTTATTTGAAATTGCGATTAACCCCAAACCAATTCTGTCCCTCTTATCTAAACGTTCATCTATAAAAGGAAGAAAGCATGGTCTATTAATAGAGAAGACATTGTGGGTGTCATTAGAAATTGTTTACAGTCTGCATAAATGCCAGGTCTAAATGCTTTCCTCATAAATGTTCATATAAGCATCCCATTGATCATTTTTTTTCTCAAAATATTCAATCATGTTTTCACTTCAAGTACATGACATAGCTAGCCAAGCTAAAATTAAAGTCTTAATAGCCTAATATGCAGTCCCTTACAGGGGGCCCCTTCCAGACCAACCAGCCTTATGAATTCAGATCTTACTGTTTTATCTAAATTAGGAGCCAATGACCTGGAACACATAATTTAATTTTATGATGCACTGAAAGTATTTCAGTAAGTAGTCATACCAGACTGCTACAACACTCAGTCTCAAAAGGACATTTTACAGGTTGTCTGTATAATAGATTTTAAAGGACAAAAAAATTATCTCTTATCAGTAAATGTAGAAATGTTTTTCATCTGGCAGAAGGGTACCTTTTTTTTTTTCCATAACTGAGTATGAAAAGTACTTTTGCCATGTATGAAAGTGAAACATTGCAGTTAGTGCCTAGAGAATGAGCTCTTTTCCTTTCACCTTTTCTGTTTTCAAAAAGGATACTTTCCAGACCTGCCTTCTAGTAAACTTCCTTTTGTAGCTGCTATAAAAACATTAGCTTTTACTTTTTCAGAGAAAGAAGCATAAATCCAATCCCCTGTATTCATATGCTAAAAGCATTAATATTTCATTGTTGCACTAGAACTTACCAGTTTGAGGGATGGTCCACCCATGCATCCTGAAGCAAAAAAAGTGAGTTCCTTCATCAAGATGCATGCAACTGGTAATTCTATAGTGTATAAAACTTTTGCTACAAAAATTACTTTAACTGAATTTATTTACATATTAATTGGAAGGAATCCATTGTATTTCTTGGCTTGCTTTCTAATCAGTAATTTAAATTAAATTAGAGATATTGTACTGAGATTTCAGGGAAGAAATTGACTATGTGAGATTGCTTTAGTTCTATCTTGTTTTGGCTGTATTCCGCAGCTGGGGCAATTTCAGCGAGGGAAGAGAGTACAAATTCAACATGCCCTGTACTTCCTGATGTCTTTGAGGAAGCAACCAAGGTGAATCCCTTGCAGTTAGGCTCATGAGAACATGGAAGCGGGTGAACTGTGAATACTTCATTCATTTCATTCAACAGAGCTGTAAATTTTAAACCATAGGTGGACAAACTTCCTCACTGTAGGAGCCGCATCCTAAAATCCCTGTGGATAAAAAGCTGCCTGAGGTCCATTGCATACTTAGGAGGATCAAAGACAAAAGTGTGGTTTCCCATTTAGAAGTGACAGAAGAGTCCCTGTGCTCCATAGGGCTGACCTGCCTTGCTACTGAGTCCTAAGGAAGCTGAGGGATGTCATCTTCAGCAAACTGGACCTTGCTGGCCAGATTACCTGACAGCCTGACTAAAACCTTGCTGCTGGCTTTCTGTTTAGCTTCACTGTAGGGAAATCCTTTGAACATCCACTTCTGTCTAGCACCACATCTTGGCCAGCCTTATCTGATTGCTTTAAGAATCTGAATCAGCTTAAGCATTAACCTCAGGAGTAAATGGTCTCATTATAATCAGTGCAGCTACCAACAGGCTAAACTTAGGTTTGTGATTTAGGACCCTCCACTAAGGGATGAATAGAGTGGATTCTAGTGGTTCCATATGTCCATTCATTTTTCATTTATCGAAATGAAGCCACAGTTCAAACCAAGCTGCTTTACAGCACATTATTATAATCTATTTGAGACAGGAATATACAGTATGTAGTGAAGTTAGACACAAGCCTTGTTAATTTAAAAAGTTATAGTCCATATAGCAGTGAAGTGAAAACATGTTTATTTAATTTAAAACTCCTCTATGCTCCATTCAAGGATTGAAGATTATTTATTTTGCTAATTTTTTGGGAGTTTATTCTGTTAAAATCAGTTCTTGAAACTGGTAATTACTGTTTATAGAGCTATAGAAGAGTTTTCTTCAGAGACACTAGCAGGAATGGGACTACTCTGTTATATAGAAATCCACGGATGACAAAGTCCATTCTTGGCCGATACAGAAGTTTAAGTGGTAATACTAAAAATGACACAACTACTCTTGTTATCAATACTTGCAAAGGATACTACAATTATCAGTTATCAATACTACAAAGGACCCTTCTTATACATCAATTTTCATCGGTCTATGAATAAGAATAAAATAAGTATTTTTAAACTTTTAAGGGACTTTTTCTTTCCTAATGACATTTTTACTACATTGCATATCTTCGCAGCATTTTAAATATGCTGACTGACCAGTATTGATACAATCATGGATGAGAAAATCCACAGATTGTTTCATCTATCGCCATCTCTGAAACTATGATTGTACCAGTGGATGTTTATCTAGCATGATGGTGGAGTTTGCTCCATTCCCATTTCACAGAGTAATTTACTGCCCTTTATGAGAGGCTTTTAGGAATTGGTAACAATATAAATGACACACCTCTTCTCAGTTTTCTGCTTTCTAGATCCACCAAACTCAGTTCTTTCAGTGATTCCTATTAACTCATGTTTCCTCATCTTGATTGTCTCTGTTGCTCCTTGTAAAGTTCACCTGCTGTTTTTTATTGGAGTGTATTATCTTAAAGATGCTGAGGCTGTGTTGGAGTAAAGATGTGGGAGGACTGCTTTGCATGTCTTGCATCTGGCATTATAGTTTATCTGTCAGAACAAGATAAACACTTTTTTTACACTATTGCTTGGAGTCAGTTTGTGATCTGCTCCAAAACCATTTCTCCAAAGCTGCTACTTATGCAGTAGTTGCTTTTTCATAACTATGCAGCTGCCTGTTTAGATATTGTAGTTGTTTTGCATATTAGGCATTATTTTAGTTGATGATAATTAAAAGAAACAAAAAATAGTCTCAATTTTCTGACCTGTCAGTAAGGAAACTCTAGAAACTTTAAGTGAGCTTCTTTAGTTTCAACTTGTGCTTTTATTTCACTTGATTTTTATATTTTAGCCTCACTGTTGTTGACATAAACATTCAGTACACATTACATTAGAGTTAAACCACACCTTGAGTGAAATCAATCAGTCTACATTATAAATGGTTAAAACTTATGTATTTTTTTTATTGTTGGAGTGCTCTAACTGTATAATATTATCAGTCCCGTTTTATTGATTTTTTTAGTGGAAGCCTTGGAAGGTTATTTATTTTTACTAGCAACGTCTATAAAGTATTTTTATTTTTATTTTTTTTTATATGCTCAGACATAAACTGTTGGTTTTGATTATGTCCCATATCACTGCTGTCCGAGACCACATTCTTGCAGACATGCATTTGCATGTAACTAATGTGGTTGAAGTTGAGGGGGTGTGCATTTAGACATGTTAAAAAAACTCACATCTTTTGAGTACTGAGTCTTTACTTTGAGATCTTCAGGGAAGCAGTTCAATCTGCTTTCCTCCCTAGAGAGTGTCTCATGCATTATAATAACAACAAATAGTATGAAGAATGGGTATATTTTCTTATTTCAGCAAACTATTCAAATGCCTGCAGATTTCTTTAGCTAATACTTTTGCTGTCTGATGACCTTTCCATCATTAGTCTGAATTTCCCTTCAAGGCAGGCATTTTTCAATCAACAGCAATTTGCATATAATTTATCAAGAGAAAAGAAAAGGAAAATAATTTTGTTTAAAGATTTCCCTTTGTTTTAAGTGTCATTAGCAGTTCTAACTAATCAGATTTTTACAATCTCATCAGGCGCTTTTAGAAAATCTCTATGAACTCATCTAGAGGATGCATTTATTCCTAAGTGTCCTGTATTGCATTACAGCACAGTAACAAGTCACCGACTGCTGCAGATGTTTATGTGAAATGCAATTAACACTCTGCCAATTTAGTTTTTATAGGGACACAATCAATTTTTATTCATTTTAAAGCTGGAATGCTTTCTTTTATTGTGTGCTGCCTCTCTGCTGATTATATAGCTAAACAAATTATTCTTCTGTTTGTAGTAAATGGGAGTGTTTAGGCAGACAGTACTCTGCCACAGATCACTTATAAGATACGAATTAAATATTTGGATTGTGTACAATTTGTAAGAACCGAATGCTAATTTAAAATACACTTAAGCTAGGTTTATTATTTTTTTAAAATCACATAGAAATGTGGTTATGGTATTTAGAGGTGGTTATTTAATCACAAGCTTGGTTCTGTGATGTGCTTAGTGTCCACATCTACCATGGATTTCATTATTAGGGAACTAGAAAACTCAGCTTGTTCAGAGTCTCATTTAATAATGACATTTTCTTGGATATTTGACTTATAGTATTTCCAGTGAACAATACTAAATCATTATACAATAATCTTTGCTCCATAAAGAGACTCTAACTAAGTAGCACATTCAACAAACATAGGAGTAAGGGCTTTCAAAGCATTGAGAAGAGTGGAGTTTTCTGGATGGTCCCTGTTGAGTAATATAGTTTGGATATCAAGAGTGATGTCAAGTCAAGTAAACAGTAAGAAGTCAAAAAGAAGACTGGAGGTGGCATGAATGTAAATGATTAGGAAAAATTTATCTTAGAATGAGTTATCTTCTACACTTCACAAAATTATTGTTAAAATTGGCTTATGTTCATGAAGAGGATGTTTTTTTCTAGGTAGTGGTTCCACCTTAAATAGATATCTGTTATTCTGACTTTCATGGTCACATGCAGAATCTGTGAAAAGGGCTTCTGATCATTATTCTTTCTTACTTTAGCAGCATGCCCATATTATTTCCTATGCCTTCCTTATGCATTTGTTTGCATTTCTTCCTTGGCTGTTGGGATATGTTGATCTGCTTTCATAAAAGCTTATCAAAGAGTTGCTCCTTACCTGTCCTTAGTGTGTAGAACTGTATCATCAGGCTGGCCAGAGAAACACTTGAACATGCCTGCATACAAGCCATCTGCCGGCATCTTCTGTGTGGGAAGGCAATGGTTGATCCCCTGGGCATCCCCTTTGTTTCATACTCCAGCAAGCGCTATATCAATACTGATGTTTCTTCCTGAGTGGATCCTCCCAATCACTTTTCTTTCTCATGGTCAGTTCTAGTTTTCATTGCCAGGGAGTTCCTTCCTCTTGTTCTTTCATTCTTCTACCCCAGGTCCTGCACTGCCCTTTACATCCCTGCAACCCCAGGTCCTGTCCTCACTAATCCTTATCTTTTTATCTTCCTTCCTCTGCTCACCCATCTGTCTATTCTATCTTCATGCTTTTCTCAGCCAGAGCTCATTTTCTCTCTCAGCTCCTCAACTTTCCCTGCATTTGAATCAACAGAGAATGAAGGGAAGGCAAAGATCATTAAAAAGAATATAAAACTCATTCCTAACCTAATTCTCTGTGACAGCCCTCAGAATTCCTAAAAGCATACCAAGTGTGAACAGATTGGTCCATAGAACTGACCTGATAAAATGTAATATGTTGTCAAGTGTCTACCGTGAGCTGCAGTTTTCCGAGGTTAATGAGTTTTTTACCAGATCCATAGGAAAGTTAATAATTGTTGCCCTGAAATGAATTTCATGTTTATAACATATAGGCCAACTTAAAAAATTATAATTTTGAATTTAATATTATTATTTTGAATATGGGTGTTTTCTTTTTTTATCCTTGTCAGAAATGGTTGAACAATTTTGCTTGACATTTTGTATCAATGAGCTTGATATTAGGAAGCTGTTAGTGCAACTCCTTCACCTAGTATTTAAAGCACATGTACCCTTGAGCTTTCTAGGCTCCTGCCAGCCAAGCTGAAAAGTAAGTTAAAAAGCCGTTTCTTCTGCAACTGCCTTGCTACCCTTTCCCTATCAGACTGCAAGGCTTATAAGTGTTTTTGTAGTCCTGGTCACTCAGAGAATGCTTATATTGTGCCTGCAGACCATCAGAACCACCTCTGTGTAACCTATGTAACTATTAAAATGTTTTTGGTTTCAGAGAATGCAGTAAGCATGTGCATTGTATGTGTGTTCAAAGCCCACATTTACATCCTGTGTATTTTTGCTGCATATTTCAGAGAGATTTTGGTCTAACTCCAGATGCAGAGGTGCTTAAAGGTAGTCTTGTCTTTGTACTTGCCTGTCAAGTGTCGTGAATCCTTACACATTTGCTAAATGTACTACTGTTAACTTACTTAGGATGCAGTTACAGCACGTTGCTGAATTTTCTTAACCTTGAGCACTAAGACAGAAATTTAACTTCAAGCACAGTAGTAGTTTTCTTAAATTTAAACAGTGACTATAAATAATACATACTCTTTTGTGTAATTAAATAATTGGTGTTTCCCACCAGATTTAGTTATAAACTGTTAAAGTTAATTTAATTTTTTTTAAAGTGAAGATTTCTATAGAATTGCATTCAATAATTTTATAGAGAACCACCACAAACATATAAAGAAAATATTTACAGATTATAATAAGCCCCTCCATTTTAGATTAATCATGTTAAGAATTTTGTGTGTTCAGAGAAAATGTACAAAGGTTTTGTTTTCTTTTTCCTGTGTTTTTTTTCCTGATCTGGCTTTCTGTGGCAAGTNNNNCACCTTTGGTGCTGATACTAATAACTCTGAACATAATGCCGAGTTTTCTGAGGCCTCCCTGCAGACAGTGTGAAGGCTTCTTGTTTCACTTCTTAAAATTTATTAGTATTCAAGTTCAGTGAAGCCTAGATGAATAATTGCAGAAAATAAACACCCCTAGGAAGTATGAACAAGGTGAGCTATGGAAGCTGCTCTTACAGTGAAATCAGATGAGATCCACATTTGGTTCTCTTTCATGTTTCTGTTGTGATTTTTTGAAGGGAAATGGTACAATTGGAATGATGATTTTTAGCAACATGCTGTAATTGCCACAGAATTAGAACACAAAACATTGTGAAGCAGGCAAAAAAAAAAAAAAAAA
>VXBX01008995.1:546154-569076 GCA_013400415.1 Scytalopus superciliaris
AAAAAAAAAAAAAAAAAAAAAAAGGCTGAAAATGACCATCAAGGACACTTTAATGAACACTTGAGTGCACCTCAAATGAAAAGCAGATGTTCTTTGTTAACTTCAGCAGTAAGCCTTCTGTTCTGATTGAGGACAGTGTACCTTCATAAATGTTTTTATATTCAATAGATAATATGGCAGAGGTATGTTTCTGTAACTTTCTGAACCTTTATGGCTTATTTAACATCACTGATATAAATAACAACCCATGGCACTGGAATTTTAGCAATACAGTTCTTGATTTAAGAAAGCCCTGTAACACAGTTTGCTTAGCAAATGGAAAATATTTCTGCAAAATAATGACTGAAAAACTACAAAAAAGGACTATTTCCTTATCATTTCACTGCACCAGAAGGAATACTGCAAATAAAATGATGCTGTAAATAGATTTTCTGGATAGTTTTGATTTATTAAATCATAAATACCACTTTTTAGCTATCCATTCTCCAAGCTTTAGTGGGCTGCCTATGTCTGGCACATCAACCACTGACAGGAAAATAAAAATTCCTGGGAGAATTAATCACAGTATCTATGCACATGTGTGTATCTATATCAATACATACCTAGACATTCAGAAATATGTATCTTTGTATATGAAACTGTGGACCTTAAAAGCATATTGGCTCATAGGACACTTACTGTTAAATCAAGTGCTCCAATCATCCCTCTAAGCCTGAAGCCCTACTGTAAATACAACTTCATGGATGTGTCTTGGAGGTAAGAATGGGAAATCTTCAGCCTTTAAGGAAGGGGTTTAATCAGAGATGTCCAGGACTGATTCTGGAAACCTATAGCATTTTATATGTTCAGCACTGATTTCTTCAGGTTGCCAAGTTGCTCTGCAGCACATGGTGTGTGGCCAGCTGAATCCTTAGTAGGTAGTGAGGATCCTGTCCCTGCCCAGAAAAGCTACAGAGAATTTTTCTCTACCATTTCTTCCCTTTCCCATCAGGAGAAGTGGAACTGGAGCCACAGACAAGTCATGGTGAAGCTATCTGCTCTGTTTCATTACTTGTTGAACTATGTTAGTGGAAGTACAGGCTGAGCTTCTGTGTGTTTTAGTTGGAGTGAGGAAAGTGGAGAAATAGCCAACTTCTTGTAGCTGTTCCTCTCCACTGTGTCTGAACATAGTTTTAGGATTATATATTTAGTATTATTTCATGAATTAATGATGTAATATGAATCATTACAATCTGCCAATCAAGGCCTACTGAATGGAAATGTAATGTAACATGCCAAGATCTACTTGGAGGCAATTTAATTTATGGCTTATTGACTAAGATTTGTTGCCATTTTCTTCTGAGCTTTTAATATATACTACATAATGCTTTATCAAGGTACTTGTTCTGTAATAAGTCATGTAGGAAATTTGAAAGACTAGCATGCAGTGGCTAATACTAAGCAATATGCTAGAGCTACAGGTTCTACTTTCTCTATGCATTAATTTTTCTGTAACTAATATTTCATTATTTAGCCATTTATCTATTTTAACAGTTAATAATTTAGGATGTTAGAATTATAGGAAAATTCAGTTTGGAAGACAATCCAGGAAGTCCCTCATCTAACCTGCTCAAAGCAGGATCATCTATAAGGTCAGACCAGCTGGTTCAGACCTTTAGTCCAGTCTTTAAAAACCTCCAAATTTTTAACCTCAGGGTGAAAAAGATTTTCCTGTTATCCACTCTGAAACTCTTGAGGTTCAGCTGATGCCAACTGTCCCACATCCCCTAACCAGGCATCAGTGTTAAAAGCCTGGGTCTTGTCTTCTTCATGACCTCCTTGCATGTACTGGAAGGCTGCAATTAGGTTCCCCTTAAGCACGCTAAACTTGGTAGAATTTGCCAGATTTAATCCACTGGCCAAGCCACATATTATTTTGAGGAAGACAAATGCCAACGGCTCTCTGTTGGCATGTTTAGGTCCTTCAAATTTTTTGCCCTCTTGTTTCTTTATCAGTACCATGCCCTTCTGTTCTGTACCCGTGTTGGTCTTACATCAGTGAGTGGTTGTGAGTACTGTGCCCAGAGGTTGAGCTTAGGGAGAACTAAAATGTTGGAGGGGATGATTAGGTTGTGGATACTCAGTGTTCTCTGTCAAGTGCAGAAGGGTTTTGGTTTTGAGTGCCTTGTCATGTAATAGGAGTAATGTGCTACTTACATTAATCACATGAGGTTCCTTCAAAGGTCAGTGAATCTGTCTCCTCTCGTATTGTTTTCACTTTATTCAGAAGGACATACTGTCTATGCATCCTTCTTGCTTTCTGTCTTTTCACTGAGATTTTAAACTTTAAAATTAAATGTAGATCTACAAAGCCATTGGAAATACACATTTATCTTCAGAGAACTGCTGTTTTGCTGATCTTCGCCAGAATATGCTATTTATCCTACTGAATAGTATTTCATAAAACTTGTAGGACATCTGCTCCTTGTCTTCAATTGCTACCTGGTTTGCTCTGCATTTCTTTAGCACAGTTAATATGCAACAAAAGGTGTCTGAAAAAGGTCCACACTATGAAAGTGGTTTGTCTGTTTTTATGAACAATTTCTTTTTTTCAAATTAATAAATCTTTGCTTCCTGAGAATGTATTTCAAAGTTGCTATTAGCTGTCTGTTACTTTGCATTCAAAAACATTTTGTTCCTGTCTGAATTAAGACTGGACTTGAGATAGTAGGTGGGGACATTCCCATACATCCTCAAAGGGAGTTCAAATGTGTGTTTTACATTTGTTTCAAAGTAAAATGTCAAAATTGACCAAAAATAAGCATTTTCTGTATCACTTCCATTTTTCACATTTCCCATTTGAAACAAGAGATGCTGTGTATTCCTAGAGAAAAAGGAAAATCTGTTACATGCCAGCCAGTAGTTTAAGAATACAGAACTGATCTGTCCAGCTGTATTAATGAGTTTGCATTCAGCAGTTACAGCACACCAGAAACTACTACTAATATATTCATATGTATTTCTGGAGCCTTGCTCGTCTGTCACAACTTTATGCTTGGCTCCAGTGTTTCTGTCCTTACAGGGCAGTTGTGGACTTGTATCTGAGTTGTGTGAAGCTGAGGCTCTCATAAAGTCTTAGTGAAGTATATCCAGCAGATCATTTCCAGCACAAACCATGGGCAGGAAACATGAAGAATTCCTTGAGATTGTCTGATAGTTTTATGTTTGGTATTTAGATATTTCACTTCACAATATGTAGTATTTCTACTGTAAAGACTCAATTTACTTTGGCTAAATGCAGAAGAAGAGAGGTTTCTTTCTTTTTGAGTTCTGCATTTATGCAGATGAGCAGCAGTCTAGCATTTTGTTCTCATCCTTGGAAGACTTGTAAAAGATTTAGAGCCACCTGAGACTGTGGAGAGATGTACTAGATGGATGGACAGGAAAGCATGAGAAGGAAGGGGAGCTGATCTCCAGGTCCTTCTGAATCTCAGAAGCTGTGATCATTTAGATTCGGTGATAGCTACTGTTGAACAGTATCTATGTATGGATAGATGGACAGTTTGCTCTTTGACCAGATTAATTGATTTATGTTTGATTGCATCCCTGCAGTGCCTTGGGAAGGCTTCAGTCAGCAACATGTAACCAGCCCAAGTTATACAGATTTTGACCAGTTCTATCAAAGAAGCCCTCCCATGCTGCAAGCAGGAAAAATATTCATGTTTTAGTTTCTTTCTATTTTAAGTAGAATTTTTCTCCAGTGTAACTGAAGTTTTGTTGTTCATTATGCCAACTACTATGTCTCATGGAGAACTGAGGTCATGGAAATCAGCTGAGGAAGGACTTCACAGCAGCAGGAAGGAGTCCAAAAATGGCAGTAAAACTGTGGGGTTTCATTTGGTTATTAAAGCCTATGAAATTTATGTTTAACTGAACAAACTTACGAGATATGGATTGGTAAATTAAGGGAAAAAAATCTGGGATTGTTCCTGTATTTCAAGTTGTAGCAATTAAAAGTGTAAATTCATGTGCTATTGCTTGTTGCTTTATATAAAAGCCAGACTGAAATACTGATTCATTTGATTTGTGGAAATAATAAAATATATACTTATTTGGGAAGTCGTTCTCAGGTTTAATTTATATATTTTGAATAGGTCTGGCAAAGCTTTTCCCAATATCATAATAAAAGACATTCAGTCATTTTTTAAGTGATAGTAGTACAGAAAAGTTATGTTCATAGAAGTAGATTTCAAAAGAAATCTTAGATAAACCTAGTAAACTCCAAATGCACAGTAACTTGGGTACAAATGCAGTTTTAGAAATGCATTTTGGCATACATTTAACAGGGCAAATATTACATGTATTTCTTCTATTTCCTCTTATCTCCTGTGCACTGTGATTCAGTAATGCATGCATACAGTAAGCAGAGCTTTGTGAAAGCATTAACTGGTGCACTCATTAGTGCCAGATAACAACTCCTTACTAGAAGATGTTAATGTGTAGAATCAGCAGTTAGAAAAGAACCTGGATTTGCAAGCTCAAATTACAATATTTCCATACTGTGCTATGGTGATTTGACTGTTTTAGAGTACATGGAGCCACTCTTCAGCCACATGGCAGTGTTAAAATTTGCATCTACTGGAGTATTGCATGAAAACTCTGCTAAAGTTTGGAGTTGAAAGTGGCTGAAAAGAATTTTCTTAAAGAACAGAAATCATGAAAATGGGAATTCTGCTACTTAGGTAGACTTCTGATTCCCACTAAATCTCATTTGAGTCTTTTTTTTCCCTTTTATGACTTACTGGAATGTTATCATACAGACTGGGAAAGCTTTATAAGAAGGAGTGGAAATCACAGATTATAATTTAAATCTATGGTATGATCACTTTTGCAACATTGGATATAGATGTCTGCTGAGGTTTTGGTATAAGAATACTAGTTCCTGGAGCAGCGGGGAAATGAAGTTTGTAGCTTAATAGGAAAAACAAATAGAAGGTCCCACTCTTAAACAAACAAAGTCACCCTGCCCCTAGCCCCTTAAAGTTTGGATACCAGGCAAAGTATTTCAGAATTGAAGTTATGCTCCAATAAGCCATTGTGGAAATGCAACTTGAAAAAAGGAAGAAATAAGTGTCTTCTGTATTTTACCTGTATTTTATATGAAGCAGGGAAAGTCTGTTTTGTAATGTCTCGTTATGCTTTAGCTTGGTTTACTGGAGATCTCCTTAGAGAAGATGAGAAGTGGATGGAGAACTTCATTAGTTCTTGAAAGACAGAACAGATTATTGAATAATCAGCAGAGATCTTACTTCCAGCTGCTTGAATTAAATAAGCTGTAATAAAATCTACACAAATCCTCCCAGAGATTTAAGTAGATAACTGTGCCTGAGGAAGTTTACTTGTGGAAAAGAACATCTTAATTTCAGTTGACTGTTTCTGAAACTCTTTTCATAGGCTCTTGGAATATTTAACTCTTGTAGAAATTATGCTACTGAATTCTGGGCACCCTAGTCAGAAAATATAGCCACTTTTATTTTCCCAAGACATGTATATTTTAGTTTGTTTGTTTGTTTGAAAAGAAATAGAGGGAAGAAGCTATCTTAAAAATAACAAAAAATATTTAGTGATAATTTTTCTTAGAATCTTTTTGCAAATCCCCACTAGAATAAAAAACATCAAATTATTCCTTTTGCAAAAGCCAAAATATTAATCAGTAAGGTTATTAAACTTAAGACACTAAATATAACAGTCAAGAAGGGAAGAGGCACTACATCTCTGTAATGACGCATGAGTGATTCATCTATATCAGTGTAAAATTAGACACCTACTTCTTATACAGAGTTGAGGGAACTGTGTTTACAATGTTAAACCAATTAACAGCAGCAGCAAGAAAGCCAAATGGTATTGTATTTGTTCAGCTTAAGAAGAGGATGGATAAAAACATGAGTAACTGGAAAACTCTGAGACATATTTTAGTATGAGGTAACCAGTGAGTGTGGAGGTGTAAATCCTTCGGAGAACATATGTGAGACTCAGTGAGGTTTCTGCATTCTTCAAGCGAGTCACTGACAAGGTGAACTAAAACCAGACAGATGTGATGTATTTGGATTTTCAAAAAAGGTTTAGATTATCACAAGAAATAATTCAAGAACTGTGTTACTGCTAAACTTCTGTGTGGATTGAAAAGTGTCCTGTAGAATAAAGAGCAACTAGCAATAAGAGACTAATATTCACCATGTGAAACCTTCACCATCTATGATAAAAATATTTTGATAAATGCACTTATTAATCAACTAAAAATAGGATGAGTGGAGAGATGGCAAATTTAAGACAAGATGATTTAGGTGAAAAGATTACAAAAGGCAAAAGAACCCCCATGGGACTTGATATAACTGGCAAATATGATGCAAACTATTTGGTAGGACTGTGTGAGCTGCTGTAGTCATAGCTCCTAGAGACATTCGACCATCCTTTTGTGTAGCTCTGCTCACAGCACAGCACCAATCAAAAACTAAAATGCTTTCACTGATAATGGAAAATGTTTTCTTTGTGTAAGTAATAAGCCTGTGTTGCTCATAGAAGAAAAATCACTTCTACAGTTCAGAAAGATTTAAAAGGGTGTTAACAAAGATAATAAATAATAAAAATATTTTTTATTTATGTTACATAATCCTTATACTTCAGAAGGCAAATTCATGGGCAACTCTTGTTGTTCTAGAAGAGTGATTGACATCTCTCTGATAAAGAAGTCTGGTACCGTCAGACAAAATGCAAGGCTGCAGTACTACAGCAGTCCTTGTGTTCGGAGTTTACTAGTAAACATGAAAGTTTCTAAATGAGAATATGCTTGTGCCTGTACGTGTCATTAGAAAGTGGAAGTTCAGGTTGCAAACCCATCCATTTAGCTTTTGGATCTCTCACATTTACTGTGTGCAAGCTGACACTTTTGCCTTATCTGAAAAGATACAACCTTCACTATTCATATTAATTCATAACTGATCACCTGCAAATGAGCTAACTACTTAGACTTGTATGGTTTTAGTATCCTAGCCTAGCTAAGTGCTTCTGAAGACTTAAAGCTCAAAACTCAGCCCACTCAAAAAGCTTGTTAATGGGTCCCACATGACACAGCTATCAATTTTTTAGTATCAGATATACATGCTGTATCCATTATAACTTTCACTTAGGGGCAGGCTTGCCCTAACTGTACAGAAGCTTATAAGGCTTTGCTCTTATTTTTTGTCTGAAAGAAAGGAAAAATTAACAGTGTTAGATGAGAGTGCAACTGTGTATAGCAAAAGACAGTGCTCACGATGTGTCTGGCAGAGGGAGGGCCTGATACACTGCAAAGGCTTGCAAGATTCTCTCTCTGTTTTTAACATTTCCCAGGTTGTTTAAATGTGCATTGTAAGCAATGATAAAATGACAAGTTATCATTGATCTGTCCTTTCCTCCATCTCAGAGGGATTCATTAAATAATGCATGCACCCATGTGAATTACCCTTCTTCACTATACTATCCCCAGACCATTAGCCAAATATAGCAACAGCAGCATCTTTCAACCCCTAAAAACCCTTTGGCTTTCATTTAATTAAATTATCCCATTATGAAAACTCTTATAATGAGATTAAATTTAATTATTTATTAGACACTTATTTGCACTAGGGAACCTATCAATTATGCATGGTTGTGCTAAACATTTTTCAATCCATCACCTTTTCTTTTCATGGAAGGTGCAATTTATTAAGTGCAACTGAAGTACTGTAACAGAAGAGCTCTAGGAGAAATGTGCATGTCACCCTAGTTCAATTAATTGCAAATGTAATAGGAAAACAGAAATATGAAAATTTATTCTCTCTCCTTTTGAAATACAGCACAATGAAAGAATTGCATATTTTGCAATTATTTGGTGCATCTCATTTTTACATCCTGTCTAGTAAAGTTTGTGGCCAGTCATTCTAAATCATGATATTGGTTGTATTTTGTGTGTTAATGATTCCTAATTGCACATAAATTCAGATGTAAAGAAATATTTGTAACACACTGTGCCTTGTAGCTATGTACATACAGTAATTTCTTATTAGTTTATAGAAGACACTAATACTGTCTTAATATAAATTAGTCAATCAAAAAGATTAAATTTTAGGCAAATTGGTAATGCATATAACCATCAAACATCCTCACTCACATGTCTTCTTGGTAAGAATTTGGATATAAGGGCAAAAACCTATAAGCTATGAACAATTATTTCAGCAGAATGACATTTTTTGATGAATGTTAAGAAGATATAAATGTCAATACAGCTCTGAGCTTTACTTTTATAAGACCTTGTCAATACGTAATTAATTATTCAACTGGAGTTCTGTGTGGCTCAGAGCATTTCAAAGAGCTTTCTTTTATAAATTGCAAAGTCATCATAAGATTGCTTTTACTTGTTTCCTTTCTTTTTTTTCACATTTAGAAATAGCATGTGTCTAAAAGCTTATAGACACCTGTGAGGTAGCATATGCAGTGTAGTGATAAAGTGAGGAGGAGGAGGCTTTTTAGTAGCAGTACACGTTAGCATATGCTTTTAATACATTACAAAATTCTGCCTTGCTTTAAAAGTGCTCGTGTTTCATGTTCAGATTTGAATGGGGGTCAAACAGAAAGATTTATGTCCTTTTTTTCCTCACTTATGCATGTAAGAGGATGTTTGCTTCATTAACTTTGAAATTCACTGACCAAATAGACTGCATATTTTAGAGGATTTAAGTAAATGTGCCCCAAAGTTCACACAAATTACTAAAGAGCATTTCAGTCCTCATCTTGAAGGAATGAGACATGATTCATCTGTTAATAAAAAACAAAGGAGTACTGCTTGTATTTGGCAAAACAGTCGTATTTTGTACTTAGGACTTCATCAATGTCACTGGCTGTTATTATTTGGTACTTTCTTCCTGAAAGTCAGGACAGTTAATTAAATCTCAGTGTGCCCTAGTGGGTTTGATAGGATGGTTTTATTCCTGTGAGGGAGATTACATTCGTTAGGACAGCTCTCCAGACGATATTCAGAACTTTCACTTTTTGGTATGCTGCTTCTGCCAGCCAAGGATTTAGCTCTCATTTTCCAGAATAACTACCCATCTTCCACTTGGATAGATATGCTCATGTGTAAGATTGGTATGTAGTTATAAAGTATGTTTCTTCTGTTGAGTTACGAAGATCATATGTGAAGCGAGTAGTGGTATCATAACTAGTAATTTTGGTTTCTGGCACTTCCTCTGCAAAATCAAACCTGAGTCAAGCTTAAAAGTAGCATCTAGACCAAAACTGTTGTGACATTGCACTGCAGTGAGATTACCATCTGCAGACCCTTGCAGTGTGAAAGGGTGAGTTACACCTGACAACATCTCAGCCTAAAAGCAGCATTTCAATATATTTTTCAATAAGTTGGCAAAGATTGATGTAGTTTGCATTCTGAAACCTTGGTGCTGCAGTTAGCTGTGGAACAGCCCATCTCAGTGTGTGTTGGGGGCTGGTGAATTGGCAATGGTTATTCTCATTTATCCCATTGTATAATCAGTTGGCAGCTTTGAACTCTACTTTGAAATCTCCTTCAAGGATCATGTAGACTGCATGCTACAGTATGTTAGCAAATAATTTCAAATGCATAAATGAGACATGAAAATGAGATTAAAATTAAAATTAACATGAAAAAGCATGCTTGAGAAATGACATCTGCCAACCACCTGCTTTTTAAATTATAGTCAGAACAGATGTACTGCTAGGTGTGCTCAATTTTTACACCTGTATTACATGAAGGTTTCAGTGTTTGCAAATTGGCTGTGGTTGCAAGTCTCCATATACTTTTCTCTTCCTTTGACATGTTGTAATTTTTTTTTTTTTTTTGAAGCGGTACAAGAAAGGTGAGCCTTCTAGGAGCTTCAGATGCTGAAGCATTAGAGAAAACCTACAACCAGCTTATATTGTGGAGCAGGGGGTTTTGTATACAGCTTTTCAATACTTTGTGTACAAGTTTCGACAGTTTCACCTAAGCAAAGTTTATCTATGAGGATAAACAATTTCAGTCATGAATTCACTGGTATGAAAATCTTGTACCTAGGTTTTTCATCAACAGCTTGTTAAAAGCTTAACCTTCAGTAACATCCTTTTACTTCTGTACTTGATAAAGAACACAATTAATGGGATACTGCATAGGTGTCAGTGTCTTAAAAATCTACTAATTTCAGCTCTGTACCCTCTTGAGCTTTAATTTTAACACTGATGGGGAAAATACATGATGTGGCCAGTCTAGTTTGTTATAATCTTTGGTCTTTATTAGTCAAGAACAACATGAATTTAGTATGGTTCTGATTTAATATAATTTTTAAATGTTTTAAAAGAAAGATATAATGTTTAGTAATAGTATTTCTACCTCTGTTGTTTGTTTAGTGCTTTCCCCTTCCATAACTGTTTTACCAGAAACAGGTTTCTGCAGAAGGCTTAAGATAGGAGTAAAAATAATGTTGTGTAAGGGAAATAATGTTAAAAAGGAAAGGCTTGTTAAAAAGAGGATGAAACATAGGTTTTCAGAAAATAACAAGATACAGTAACATTTTTAGGATACTCTAAATGCAATGACCTTTCAGCTTTTTTATTCTTACAGCTTTTAAAATCTTTCTAGACAAGTGAGACTTTCTTTAGTTTGGGTGGAAAGACTCTTGATTTGAGATTTGCTTTTTTCAGGAAAAGATTCATTTTCAACAGAGCATTGATAATTTTCCCAAAACAGATCACTGTAGCTGGAAATCATCAAGACATAAGTCAATAAGCAAGGATGAAAGACTCTTGCTTCCCCTATTCCTGATTCAAAGTTTTATCCCATCATTTTAGGCCTTCAGGTTGCCAGCACTCTTCCCTCTTGCCTTGAAACAAGCTGACAGCCTAAGGCTTTCCGGCAGGCTGTGTAAAAAGGCCCTTTCAAGACCTACTTGGTGGGAAATCAGGTTATTCATGAGCTCATACATGGTGTCCATTCTTGTGGTTTTTAGTTATTTTCTAGTGGTCTCATCTTTCATTGTGTTGCTGTGGTGTCTTTGATTCTATTTTTTGTTTTTTATCAAAGTAGACTGAAAGAATGGGTGAAAAAGGAAGATCCTCTTCATTGATACCACTCCTACTGGTGATCTGCTGCTACATGGTGAACAAAACAAAGTCAATAGGACCCATGTATGAGACAGGACAGTCCAGCTGTGTATATCATAAGTTCTGAGACTGAAAAAAAGGCTCAAGCAATCCATAATATAAGAAGTGACTTCTTGATTGCAGCCATATAGCTGGTCCCTGGGGAAGGGTTTTGCGCCTGTAGTATTGTTCTCCTTCCTTTAGCAGCTCTATAGGATGAACCTGATTTCTTGAGATACAGCTTTGCTTGTATAAGTGGGGACTGAAAGGATTTCCTGTGTCAACTGACAGATCTTACCCTCTGGGGAACTGTCTTTCTGTGTAAAATGAAGTTGCCTTGTCAGCAAAGTCAAAAAGTTTATTAAAATATCTGAACAGAACTGTAAATGGAGATCAGGCAGTTTCTTGTTATAACCTGGTTTCCTGAAGAAAAAAGGCTTTTGCAACCACGTTCTTTGTACGTGTCTGTCTAGCTGTATGTTCTCTGATAATGACTCTTCAATTTGTTAGGAAATCTCAATCCAGTCTGACAGAAAGCTACCTGCCTCAAATATGACACACTCCTTTAAGTTTTATGAAGACAGAAAGATGGGTTGTGGACAATATGTGTAGTTGTCCTTGGCTGATGAGAGGCTGGAGACAAATGTAAGGGTAGATATCTGTGAAACCATAGGACAGAGCTGCCCTGTACTGGTGATGGCAAGGTTGGAGGCATGCAGGTCTTCAGTACAGACAAGCTGCCCTTTTGACCCTGAGGGTGCTGTTGGTGGACACATCATGTTGTGTGTCCCTCTCCTCAGACTGGTTTGCATAAGTTGCACCTGGTCAGTCTGTGTTAACGCTCAGCCGTTACACCCTCAGCACTCCCAAGGCCAGAGAACACACTTTTAAGCAACTTGCATCCCAGAAGCCAGGCTCTGCTCTTCAGAGCTACACCAATCTCATCAGTAAACCTTTCCTTCTTCCCCTGATTCTCTTCACTTAAGCCACCCCATGATCTTCTCTTCCACTTTCCCAGTGTGGAGGCTTCAAGCCCATTGCAGCTGCTCCACCACTAGATTTTAGTCTGGATTAAGGTGCTGCTTTGAGCCAGCTGTGCTCCTGCTGGCTGCCCATATTCACTGCCTCTGCCTCTGCAGTCACTGGATCTCTTGAGGTTATCTGTGTGAGGAAAAAACTCCTTCCCCCACTCTTGGTTTTCAGGAGATGTAAAAATCTGCTTAGAAGCAGCAACTTTGAAAACTGAAGCCTATGAGCTGTAAAACAGAGGGAATCTCTGGCAAGACCCTGTAAGTAACTGTAATTCTTGCTACTCACAGCCTTGCTCTAAAATACCCTGGCTGACCTTCCTGGCGCATTGTGGGGAAAGTTCAAATATAGTCAAAAGCAAAAATCTTTCATTTATGACTTGGTGTCATTAGCTTCTGGGGGAGGAATGTCAAAGCACAATTTCTGGGGACTGCTTGATGAGTTACAGGTTGATTATGTCTTATTCTGGTTTTAGTGGTTCTTTTGATCCTACTCTTTTTGGTAATTGTACTTTTAATTATCTCAGATTGTCCCAGGATACTGATTTTCTACGCATCTAAATAGGCATTTCAGCAAAGATATTAATGGAAATATCCTTAGAGATCAGGATTAGAAGCAGCACAAGGAGTTGAGTAACTCTCATTAAGCTGGGGACTTTTTCTTCTGGGTATAAAATACCACTGGAGCATCCTGAAGTATCTGTATGAAAAGACTGTATGTCCCTTCTGTATTTATAGATTGTAGAGTGGGAGATGCAGACAGTTGGAATTCAACAGTTATTTTAGATGGTGAAAAGCAGGAGGGACATTTTCAAATTAGATTGTGAGAATATGTGACTTATTCAAATTAATAGGAACTGCATAATGTAGTCTCTATGCACCACTTTGAAATTTTCCCTGGGTGTTATTTTATGAATATTTATGCAATCAGAAATAATATGCAGACAGTGAAGCAAAAGCCAGTGTAAATACAAAGCAATCACATAATTTTACTTGTTTTTAATTATTGAAATAAACTCCATTTTTGTCCAGAAATAAAAAATTCATATGAGTGAAATAGTTAAACACAAAACAAAACCATTTCAGCAATTATTCAAAAAGGAAATATTTTTTTATTTAATTTCTAATGAAGTCACTAAATCTGCTTGCACTTTTAACAAATACATTTAAAATCTATGGGCCAGTTTATGTTTTAAAAAAAAAACAGAAACACAAATTACTGCATCACTCAAGAGGAGAGGTTTATGTCAATTGGATCACCAGATATCAAACAACCTTTTGGTAATGTATCAAGACTCTTCATTTGATGTCAATATTGGGTTAAACTAATTCTTTGTATTCTGAAGACTGTACCTGCACTGAAGGATGATATGAGAAAGGTGTAGGAGGTAAAAGGAAAGGCCTGTGCATTTGCTAGAGAACCCACATATCCACAGTGTCCTCTGACCAGTTACTGCTGGGTTACTGAAAGACACAAAGTGCTTATCATTAAGCCATGAATGTTGTTAATTTTATTATCCACTGGTCTTTCATTCAACAGCATAAATCCAAAGCAAGATAATTGGCAAGGCTCATGGCTTCTGGTTATCATTTCAGTGCAGAGAAAGAATGAAAGATGAAGCATTTATGTCTATAATATTGTATGGTGTCTGCACCACCTCTAGAACTCAAGAGCTCCAGAACTAATTTCAGCTGTTTAGTATTACTTGCAGTATTACTGTACCATCTTGGCTGTCCCAGGACAGATGCAGCAGGCCAAAGAATGACAATGCTTGCAAAATGAGAATAATTATGAATCAATATAACCCTTAAAAAACATATCATGAAAAGCAGATATTCTGCAGCTTTCCTTGTCTACCAAGTGGCTTTCACAGTTTGAAATCTTGTCAAACTGAGCAGCAATCTTCTGCCAAATAATTCTATCACCAATTAGTCTGTCATGGGTTTTGTCAGTTCATCTTAACTTCTCTGCCCTATGGGCTGAATACTGACTGGATACAAAAGATCAAGAGAAAAGAAATGTTATGCTTTCCCTCTGTATAACACAGCTTTAGCCCAAACATCTTCCTCTGCTGAAGTTGTGAAACAATGAAATTCCTCCCCAGGACCCCAAACTGAAAAAAGAAACAGTCACTTCTCCACTAGGACTGAAACACTCACACCTTTCCTAGCAAGACACAGCATAGGAATGGTTAAAGGGGTGAGGAGAAATACATAACAAAGGGATCAGTATCAGAGAGAGTGATTCCTCCTACGTGTAACTAGTAAAATATAAACACCATTTCTACCCTACAGAAAATCTATGAGAATAAATTCCCCTGATAAATAACGTGTGGTTCTTCCCCTAGGGAAGGAGAGTTTAACTGTCTTGTGTAAAGAAACACAAATCATGTAAATTGTGTGACCAAAGTATAAATTGAGAGAGGGTTGGAAAATTGTACTAGGTGAATGTGGGCATCCTGAGCTGTTTATGGCAGCTGGAGACATGAACAGCTGGAGAGCAAAACCTGTACCAAAAACAGCACCCAGCTTGTGTTGCTGCTGGACTGTCCTCAGTCCCAGTATAACTCAGAATATCAGTGATTTCAGCTAATGAAGTCAGAATTGTAATTGTAGGCAAGTGAGAAGAACAAACAAATTTGAAATGATAAATCGGTATTATGTTTTTTAGGCTTGCGGGAAGTCAGAGTTTCACTTGATTCAAATGTTTGTAAAAGAATTTATGGGAAATTTTGAAAACACCAGTTTTTAGCAGTAGCTCTTTTCAGAAGAGAGTTCCCTGAAAAAATAGTTTTGTTTTCACCATCAAGCCAAGGTACTCTGCTGTGTTGCAACAGATGAGTATCTGGCCCTAACAAATTATATTTGCATGAGGATTTGGGTGTTGAGATGTTTTCTGAAACCTGGCTTGCCTTAGGCAGCAGAGAACAGTAGCCTAAGTACAGTGCTCAGATCTGCAATGGGAGAAATGGCATTCAGTATCCTCAGTAGCATAATTTAAGCCCCAGTTTCTATCTGACATTGTTAATTGCTTATTTTTTCTTCGATGATGTCCAATACAGTTATTTGGGTTGTGTTGTGAGTTAATTTGAGAGCTAAAGCCAATTCTGGAGGTAGGAGGAGGGGTTTTTTTGTTATTTTTTCTTTTTTTTTCTGGTAAACAAGAAAAAATATTGCCTTCATTTGTTAATCCAATACATAATTATTCAGTATAATTAATCATAATATTATCTTGTTATATATTTTAATTTTCATTGTAACTGTTAACAACAGTCAATAATAAGATGTTAAGCTTTATTCAGTATTCCATCTGTGACTGGAATACCAGAGTTCAGGTATTACAGGTCACTTTTACAGGTTGAACATCCATTTGAACATTTCAAAGCAGACTTGTTCTTGTCAACTTTTCATAAAAAGGTGTTTCAATTTTTTTTTCTTTTTTAATTTGTATTTTGTGAATCCATTTACACATTTCAGAAAGCAGGCAAAGTATGCTTTGGGATTTTCAAATCATGGTCCTAATAAAAGATCCATTCACGTGAAGAAAATTTACTGCATTTACATCTTCTTTCAGTGGAAACCACCCTGTGGAGATGTTAATTTGGATATCATTGCATTTAATGTTAGGCAGGGAAGGATGCTGTGGCTTATTAATTCTTCTAGGATGGAACAAAACCAACACATTTTCATATGCTAAAGGAGGTATTACGTGAATCAATAATTTCCTTGAGCACATGACACCTATATGGAAATCTTACAAATCTGGATATCACTATTTTTGTTATATATTATCACATTTCCACAGATGTCTGCACAAGTACATTCATGTTTGTTGACTGTTAAATGATTGCTAATACTTTGCATTACTATTAGTTCTCAGCTAATAGAGGGAAGATTTGTTGGTATTATACATGGATCTTTCTAACAAAAGGAAAACTACACGTGTGTTTAAACATCACTAAAATTGGAAATTTGGCAAGTATCTTTAGCTGTGTAGTACAGTTCTATTAAAACAGAGAAACTTATGTCTTGCAAACTTATGTGAGAAAGCAAGCTTGCTTAAAGACTTGCAAGTCAGTGTCTCAATCAATCACTTAATCACTGTGATTTATTCTTTTTTTAGTCATAGTCATGAATTTCTAAACCAAATGTAAACAGAATTATTAAAACCTCTTATTCAGGGTCTCTAAAGTCCACTTTACTTACTAAATTAATAGGAAACATTTTTGCTGCATATTAACTTACAGCTACTTTTTTCATTGCCATTCACTTCAAGATATTTTATGCTACCCATTCAAACTCTGAGAAACTGCTATCTTGACAGACTTCAACACACCCAAACATGACAAGATAACTAGATCTGTTTCCTGCAACCTGGGCTGTGAGGGTAGACTCCAACCAGCAGTATACAGCCCTTTTGAGGTCAGAATGACTATTAATGGGTACCACAGTACACCTTTGGATTGGACTGCTGGACAGTGGCTGGGGCTCAAGCAGATTCCAACACTGGTTGACAGGAACCTCATAATGTAGGACATGCTCAAACCCATTCCATGCTACACAGTCATCAGATGGTAAAAACAATTTTAGGCAATTCCATATTAGATCGAAGCAAAAAAATAGTTGACCTAAAAGTTGTTAATCTATGATGCATGCTGTGTAACTATTTACTAGTATTTACTTACTGACCAGAAAAACAAGAGCCAAATCCTGGAATTCATCAACTAGTAGAGAAAGATTTGTATAACTCCTGCTGTGCTTGGTATACCACATATATCTGAGGCCAATTCCATTTAAAAAAAAATTACTTAATGTGAAGTTGATCCTGTTTTAATTCAAACGTAAGAGATGTATACACAATATTTTATAGTATTTTGAAGGTAAAAATATTTCTCATTAAAAAACCAAACTAAAAACAATGAGGATTTTATGAGAGAGGAGAAGGGAGAGAAGAGAAATTCATTCTAGGGCTATCACTGCTGGTTTGTGACAGCTTTTTCAGGTCTCACAGAGGAACAGGAGCCTTATATTACCCAAATCGTGCCCAACTGAGGGACAACCATGCTCCATCCCTTGGATTTCCTCTCTTTCTAACTGTAGGCACCACACAGTTCCTGAGACTATTTCTGAATTCAAAACCATTCTGGATACGGATTAAGGTTCAGGAGGTGGAGTGTTCATTCTGAACACTAATTTTCCTTTGCATTGAGGGGTGGGTAAGCAATTCATCAGTGGCTGCAAGGGCTGGGGATGCTTTGCTGTATGGCCACAGCCCATTGGGCTTGGTGGATCTGGCAGCAGCACAGCTGATGTCCTCAGCTACAAAATTTCTTGTTTTGTCCCAGGCACCAAAAGGCATCCTTTTTTACATTCAGTCTTCAGCAGTTTAATTTTGACTTTATTTCAATAAGCAGTCATCTGTGGTAGAGTATATTGGCGGAATATGTTTTAAGTTAGTGCATTTTTAGGTTACTAAATCTACTAAATTTTCCTAGGTGTCTCTAATTTAGGATTTGCTGCTTTCCAAATGAACTGTTAAAAATCAGCCTAGATACAAAAAGGTACCCTGCTTAGAAATATAAGGGAAAACCAAAGACAAATAAGCACTTTTGAGTTGCACTCAACACATTCCTTATACTGAAAGCTGCCAAATTAAAGTTTTTTAAAAATCAAATTATACGAGTTAGAAAGAGTTTGTCTCTGCTCAGCAGCCATCTTTGTTACAAGTTCTTCATGCAGTTGTCTTCTGCTGTGTGTATCTTTGTGTCCTCTTCTCCTTATGATGTTGCTTTCTTCTGGTATCACTGCATGAGAAGTGCTCTGCCCCTGCTCAGTGTGTGGTACCCACTCTGTGTCTCTCAGCTCATAAACTGGCATCCAGTGCAAGGTGTGTTTTCATTTGTCTATGCCTAGTTTAACAACACTGTTTAATTGAGATGGCTGTGTATAGAGATTCCTGTATTGTAAAGGCAAGACCTTAAAGACACATTTTTTAGAACTTCATCAGGTGAATCTCTTGTGTGGATATGAAGGCTTCAGTCCTTTGGGCATGCAAATGTGCTGCAAGACAGAGGGTGCATAATTTGATTTTTTAGATATTGGAATCAAAATTTTGCATATTCTTAATTCTTGTGAAACCTTGAAATCCTTATTTTAACCTATTTCCATCTAAATTAGTGACATATTTGCAGGGACAAAAGTTATGACTGCCCTCTGTGATTCTTTTTCCCCCTTCAGCCCAAGTTTGAATAGGATCTGACATCTTATATTAATGAGCTGAAAATATAGGTCTAAATATGAATTATTGCTTTAGGAGTTATATATTTCTTTGGAAAGGTAGATTGCCAAGCAGGATACATATGTAGAAAATCTATATAATGCCATTAATTAAAAAAAAAAAAAAAAAAATCTGTATTAGTAGCCTGAAAGTATTCAAGCAGTAAAACGAGTTTAAGCTTTGTTTATATTTTGGCTGCAAGAGGTGCCTCTCTTTAAGTATTTAGATAAACAAACTAAAGCTGCTGTTTTCATTACCATGTAACACAGAGCCCAGTCTCCTTACCTCAGAGAACATTAAACTAAAATTCAGTGGCAGAAGGCAACTTGTTCTCTTCCAAATATGAGTCTTGATAAACCTTGCACTATGGAAAAAAAACCCCAACAAACCAACCTTCAAATTTTGTACCTATTGACATTGCTTAATAAAAACATCTCGAGTGCTGGTGCTTCTGGGTGTGTTTCCAATAGCAATGTGATTGCAAGGCTCTGTGGATAAAGTTACCAATCCTTTGAATTCTGACCTTCAGTCTAAAACAGCTTTAGAGGTTACTCTTTTTCCGATTTGTGAGATTGCAGAGAAAAAGTTAATGCTGCTGGAAAGGAAGCGGGGGAGGGAGCTGGGCTTGGAGATGAGAACTGGGTCTTTGAAGCCATCTGAGTAGTTTTCCTCTGGCCTTGATTTGTAACAACAAATATTGGCAGTCTGACTCTGAGTAATTATACAAAGTTTCAAAATAGAGCATGCATCAATTGAAATTTCTGTGAATACAATTACTACTGAGACCCAAATGATTTTAAGGAAAGTTTACTATTGGGTTCGACAAAGTCTGGATTCTTGGGGGATTCATAGCCATCAAAACCTTAAACCCATGTGTGTCTATGGGGACGGGAGACTTCACAGTTGAGTCCCCTCCCTAGACACATCTACTGAAGCATCTCTCTCTCTTTTGAAGATAAAGGTTGGAATGATCACTTTAAACTAAATGTTTAATTTTATATGGTTACAGATAGGTAGGAATCTAAACCCTGCTGAAAAAATGAGGGTCATGGTATAATTACTGTAAGGTTCAAATGAATTTATTGTGTTAAGTTTCTTAAAAACAGTTTATAGCAAAAGCGTTGCTACAAGTATAAAATAAATCATCGGACTATTTTAACTTAGACATCAACTTTTTCCTTTTCAGTACAAGGCCCACAATGTGCAATATTTATGCGCTTCAATTTTAGAAGATACTTTATCCTTCCTGATCACCTGTGTGACTGAATGTTTCAAAGTTAAGGACATACGTATTTACTGTATTCAGCTAATGCAAGGTTTGTAATTTGAATGTGTGTTTATGAGTCACTTATTTTAGTCATAAATGCAGGTTTGTCTTAATAGTTTGTAAAAGTGAACTTGGGTTGCTGTTATTGCAATTTTGTTCCTAGTTCTAAACACTTTAATCAATAATTATCTTCTCTATGTAGTTTTCTTCATTTTTTTTCTGCAGCCTTATATGTCAGCAGCTGAAAAATTATGCAGTAATTGACACAAATAACTAAAATACAGTAATGATCCACTGCTCCATCTACTGTTGAGCAGTGACATGAATAATGCTTCAGGAAAAAATTACGGAATGCATTTAGGAAATAATAACAAAATGGAATTTGCAACAAATAAACCTATTGTTGTTGTTGTTAGTGAACAAACATATTTTTCTTGCAGAAAAAAGAATGCTGTGTACAACTCTAATTCAGGGCTGAAAAACAAAGAGGAACTTTCCATCTCCCTTTTCACCTTATAGGAAGTGCTGACAAAACTGTTTTTGTTCATGTTAGTGGAAAATAGTTGGAGAAAAGACAGTCTAGCATTACTGAGCTGACTCATGTTATACAGTGTGCTGTATTTATATCACTGGCAAAAATGTAAGTTACTGCTGTGAAAAAAAAATGCAATGGTTTGTAAATTCTCACTTTAGTAGCACTAAATGAAAGATGAGGAAGGTTTAAGTAGCCATGGAAGGATGAACTCTGGAAAAATGACATGTGTGTGAAATGGTGTGTTTTATAGTCTTTACAGAACAATAGGACTTGATTATTTTGTCAGCTCAGTGGTAATCTCTCATTTGTAGTGCATTCTTCCTGCAACTTAGGTCTTCTGAGGAACTATTGGGCATAGCTTTTATCACCCATTACAGTCCTAGCAAGCTGCTCCTCATCATCAGTAGTGTGTTTGACTGTACTTATTCATTTTTGTAAGCTAATTATTATTCACATATAGCAGTGAAGAATGATTATTTTCAAATTTTAGGTAGTTCTGTTTCCACGCTGAGCTGGAATAAAAGCCTGAATGCCAATTAGAAAAATCAACCTTTTCTCAAGGATCCTTATGGATTGCAATTTACTCCTTTCATTTCACCCCGTTTTGCAGACAGATAATTCTAGAAATAACTTTGTTCAAAGACATTTATATTGTCTTCAGCAGGACTTGTTTTATAAATAGTTACTAACATGTTTCTGTATCTTTTGAGCTGAGGCCTTTGTGCAAAAAAGGAAAGTGTCATTCTCACTGCTTCTTAGGTACCATAGAGAGTATTAAACCTCTCCCCCTCCCCATAGAACTATTGAACTATATGGGAAAATGGAAAGTAATTCTTGATAGTTCAGCTTAATAGCTAAGACACTGCTTAAATGAACGCTGTTGTAGTTACAAAAGCTACAACATTACTCTTAAATCTGGAGTAGATCTAATATTTCTGCCCTCAGGATGTCACAGACCTGATGTCTCGATCTTTAGGGAAAATCTATCACTTTTGGATAGAGCATCTACTTCAGATGATCTGGAGATCAAAGCTTATCAGTATTTTTGTGTGGCAATCCTAAGTATAATTACCCTCATGAGAGTTCTAGAAGAGACAAGTAATGTAGGGTGTTACAAAATACCAAAAGAGAGTTGAGAGTATTAGATACATTTAAAACTTACCTTCATGTCGAAACCTTTCCTGCCAAACTACTTACTTGTTTTGCCGTTATAATACTGAGTGTGTCTATCATTTACACTATTGATGCCTATAAATATATATACACATCATTTTCCCTATTACATAATGCTTTTAAGATGCAACAAATCTACTGAAAAAAAACAAACACACTTTTATTTTGGAAAGTGAAAAATTGAGTAACACTGAGGTGTTTGCTTTCAAACTAGACTTTTACCACTTCTGTGGACAATCTCTGCATTTGTTTATATCAGAGCTATCAAGAACTATTTCATATATGTCACACATTCATTCAAAAAGCTAAAGCAGTATCTACTGCTAGTATTAATAAAGACTACTATTTCCTATTTATTCTATGATTCATTCTGAAGTGGTGGATTGAAAACAAGTACAACTGCATGCAAACTAGCAAAATGGGGCCAGCAGTTTATATATATTTTGACTAAGGATGATGGTTCTCAGCACACACCTTTTCTTATAACACATTACACACAGACCTTAATTCAATATTAGTTTTATCCAATATATCTTGAAAGAATATAACTAAATTGGTCTTCCTAGTCACACTGATAGTTTTTGGATGGAATCCTCAAAATAGTTGATTTCTGCCACTTTTGTTGTTTGTATTTGCTGAGGTCTTTCTACTTTTGCTCACATGAGTAGCATGAGACAATAAGGGCTCCTGTCAACTGCTGCAAACTCCTGCTCCAGCCAGGGACATCTCTAGGCAACAGCTGCTATGTGTAAGATAAAACTTGTATGGAGGCATAGGAGGGATATTGCTTGCTTCAGAGTGTTCTGACATTGCACTGCAGTTGTTATGGGAAGAGCCACACAGCAGCTTTCAGGAGTGATGGGATGCATCTTCTTCAGTGAAACATGGTCTTTTAATATTAAATATTTCAGCAGTATTTCCTACTTGGTGAAAAACATACAAACATGACACTGTTCCATAATACATCTTACATCTGATTTTTCTTAATTACCAGCACAACTGTAATTGTGGTACCTAAGCACCCAGTAAATACTGTGTTCCAGGAGGACCCATTCTACCTGTGCTAAAACAAGTGTTTGGCACTGCATATGAAGTTAAAACCATATTGCATGAGTACCAGTTGTAAAAATATATCCAATAGCTTGTTGTGCATTTGATACTATGTAATAGGCCTGGTCCTTTACTTCTTAGGACTCTTGAGATGCCAGCTGCATTAACAGAAATGCAGAATCAGGGCAAATTCAGGCATGATGTAAACATATACAAACCCCACTGAAATCTCTGTCTAAACTCAGTGTTAGTGAAACTGTGGTTTGAAATTGATGTTGGGTGCCAGTGATCAACAACCCAGCCTGCCCTGACTTGGTTTGCAGTTAGTTGGAAGAACAACATCGCAAAGCTAAGCAAACAAACCTCTTTCAAGTAGGTTTCAAATCAGTGCAGTGCTCAGCTGTCATAATTAGATTACCTATCGAAATTAAAAATAAATAAAAAAAA